>MU108043.1:14049-35056 GCA_012274485.2 Sinapis alba
AGTATTGCAAAGGGGATGATCAACTCGCAGACATTCTCACAAAGGCATTGGGCGGTTCAAGATTTGAAGATCTCAGGAAGCAGCTTGGAGTGAAGTCGAGATATGATTAAGGAGGAGTGTTAAACTATATAATCTAATCTCTCCTTAATACATTTACATAAGTTAGTTATTACACAAAGAGTTGTAACTCTTCATGTTGTGTCCTTTAGTATGAAGAGTTGTGTCTCTTATACTTGCAATGATTCGATCTCTATATAAAGGTCAATCATAAGTTGTAAACATATATCACAGAATCTCAATAATACAAAAGTATTTCCAGACAAGTTAAGAAAATTCGCAACTTGGGAAATAAGCCTGAAACGTCTATCTTATTTTTATTTTCGCATTCGTGTGTAACACACTGTGATCGTTGTGTAACACAAGCGGTTGATAAAAGATTAACAGAGCTGTGGGATGAGTGAGGCAATAGGACCAGTTCATATAAAAGAAAGACCAAGTTCCGAAATGCAATCTCGCATCGATGCGGAGGTAGGAGACTCTATTTATTCATTTCATCTAGTTCTTATTTAATTCTCATTGCGCCCAAGTCTGATCATGTTTAATGGTCAGGTTGTGAAACTTCTTCGAGAGGCATACGAGCGAGTGAAATCTCTATTAAAACGGGTTTGTTTGTGCAAAACTTTAACGTTAATCACACTGTTTTAGTGAAGTCTTTTTCTCACTTTAAAAAAAAAAATTGTGTTTTGTCCAGCATGAGAAGCAGCTACACACGTTAGCAAACGCACTTCTAGAGTATGAAACGCTAACCGCAGAGGACATAAAGCGTATTATCCTTCAAAACCAGGAAGTAGAGATGTTAAAGGAGCAACACGAAGAAGAAGAAGACTTGGTACTGGCCTAGTCAGACCTATGACATCATAGATACACCTTTACGGGTGCAAAAAGGGAGGTTTAAAGGTCGTGTACAGTTTGAATCTCCCCATAGCTTAATACAAAACAAAACAAAAGAGCATCCCATAGATTTTCTTCAACAAAAACAAAAAACAGGCGAAGTTATTGATCTCTTGTTATAAAATAAAGTGGTTTTTAATGTTATTTCACAGCTCATTACTTTTACTTTGACCTGGAGCTATTTTCCCCCATTTGATATTCTGTTCAATTGTTGATATTAAAAATGTAAAAAAACATTGAAAAGAATGTAATTCTAGTTTTTTTTGTCTTCCAAGGCCAATGAATCTTATTACAAGTCCTCTTTTTATTTCAAGCGAAATTGGCCAAATGAAATTTATAAAGGAAACGTTAAAAACGTAATTGTAATGATATTAAATGGAGCATTGTTAAAAGAGTTCATGTGAGCAACTTGAATATTTAGTTTGATCATTCCAAACGGAGAAACAGTAACACACTCATCTACTAATAAAAGGATGTACCTACCTTTCACAGCTAATGGAGCTAATGTGCGTTTCCTCAATCACAAGTGAAGACAAAATCTATTAAAACTAAAATACAATAAAGATCCATTTCCTTAATGGTCGGTCCTTCTGGAGATTTTCACATCCCAGAAATGCTATTGGTTCAGTAAAGTTAGTAGTAGTATTATAAAAAAGAGACGGTGAGTTGCCTTTATGGGTGGGTCATAAAAAGGAATAAAGAGTGGAACCCCATAATCACACTTTCTAACATGTCTCTCTGAAAATTGTAAAAGAAAAGGCAAAACTCCAAAATCATATTTGGTTGGTTCTGTAGAGAGGAAACCAAAAACATTCATCAAATTAACCAAAAAAGGGAAAGAAGTCAATAAAAGTTAAATTAAGAAAGAAACTTATTATGTAACGGTAAATGAGGATGATAATGATTTGCCTTGTCCATCCTCAAAGAGACTCTCTCTCTCTCTCCTTTTCCCTTTGAAAGCTTCATCCACGGCAGCAACCCTCTCTCTTGACTCCACATTCCATTAGTTTCTTTCTTAAATCGTTCTTTGTTCTCTTAGACTCTGTTCATGGGGAACCTGTTCTGTCTTGAACCGCAAGACGCTCGGAGACATCGGCTAAAGACTTAAGATTGCATTTGATAAGAGCTTCCACAAAATAACAAGTCTCATCTTTTGTGTTCTCTTCCGGTACATCCACCACAAAAGATTCAATCACAAGTGTCCCTATTCTTTCACCTTCTATCTTCTCAGGGTGAAGAGAGATGATTGAAGAATAGTTCTAATCACAAAAAAAGAGAAAAACAGAATTAGCAAATGGGATATTGACACCTTTTGAATAGAAAAAAAAAAAAAAAAAAAAAGTATGTTTAACCTTGAGTCTGTGATCACCACCAACGATCCTGATGCTGAGAATATGCTCATTGTCATCAAGAAACTCCAACCTCTCAGTGCTTCTAGTAGCTGGCAAGCCTGATCTGACATCAACTTCTCTTACAGTACCAATCTCCATGTTTCCTTTAACCACACATCTACTGATAAACGGCTTGTATTTCTGTGGCTGATCGAATCTTCTCACAAGTGACCATACCTTTATATATACATAACCAATACATAAAATCAAAACACTAATCGATGGAAGTTTCGTTTTTTTCAAATCTAACCTCAAAACTTTCTAAATCAGTGAAAATTAGTAAAGAAATTTTGGCGCTTCTGGTTTTGGATTAAACTAATCTCTTTTCCTCTCTTATCCTTTAAAAGAACACATTGGTTCAGATACTAATCGATCAGAAGCTTCCATAAGATCAACAAATCAGCTAATTAAGAGAAGGAAGAAAGAAAAGAAGGTTACGATATGAATAGGAGCGTTGATGTGGTTAACAAGAGTAGAGCTACACTGATTATCCCTCTCAAGCTCATGCTTATGGTGCTTCCTTATATACTCTCTCTCCTGATTCCCGTTACTACCTTCCATCTTCTTTCTGAATCTATACACCAAAAGCGTCGATCGAGCAGAGAAAGCAATAGATGAGGAGGAGAGTGAAAAAAAAGATTGAGTAGTTAGTAACCTCTGCGATGATTGGAGTCGTGGGAGATCTGATATTGGAGAAAAGTTTTCCGGCTAGAGATAATAATAAGCGTTAATGTGAGACTTCAGTCGCCGTCTTTAGAGAGGAGAGAGAAGCCTCCTTTCAAGTCCAACCACCTTTTTCTCTCTCTCTCATGCTCTTAGTATTTTTTAAATTTTAATTATTAGTTAAATAGGCTAAGGTCTTTTCTCCAATTTCACAACTTTCATTGGACAGAAGAGATTTTTTATTATCCCCAGAGTTCAGTTTTTTTCACAGTAATGCCATTTTTGTCGACTTCTCTATTTTTTTTTTGTTCGATTATCCTTCTTAAGTTTCTGCGGCTAATTTAATTTTTGTCTTTTTTTCTAAGCGAAAAAAACTATAGGGGTGTGTTAATTATTAACTGACTGTTGATTGGTAGATGACATGATTCTTATTTTAGTATTGTTTTAGCCAATGACCGCTGACTCAGTTCGTGATTTTTGCATTTGCTAAATCGAATTTTGTTATAAATTCATTTTATTGATAAATGATGTTCTATTTCCAAACTTTTAAGAATTTTGCTAACCCACAACATAAAAGTTCAGATATAACTCGATGGTGTTAAAACATACACATGTCTATTTTAGTTCTTTTGAGAAATATGTTTTAGTTCTTTTTTTATACACGAAATTTTTTTTTAACTCAGTGGTGGTATGGCCAACTCAAATGGGACACAAAAACATCAAATTTGATGTAATTTTATCTCTAATAGAACACCAAAAATGACGAGTTGTTTACATATATTAAGACACATTTTATCTTTCTTTTACATATAGGGACACATTTCATATGTGACACACTTTCTGTGTGTGAACACAATAATTGAAGACAAAAATGCCTTAATGAAAAAAAATTTGGATAATGAGTTGTGAGCGACGAGTTGTGGATAACAATTTATGAACATATTAAAGGACTATGAATATAGACGTTAATATGTCCATCTCAAGGATAAACAGATTAATAACTTCAAACCAAAAACAACAATATACATGTTTAGGAAGAACAACAAAGCTTGAATGACAAAGTTTTATTAAAGATAACCCATGAAGCTAAAAACATTAAAAATATATTAAAATAAATTAATCAACGGAGCATCTCTATATAAGATGTATTAGTAGTAAACAACAAAGATCATCTCTTTATCTTTGTTAAGTTGTTAATTAAGTAAAACATATCCTCGTATTGTCCAAGATGTATTGTGTACAAGATTTTGTACTCTAAAATAAAAGTGTGAACATGGCCTACTAAAACTAAAACTCATTCAAAACAACTCTGAAACTTTCTTTTTCATGAGCTTACATGATTGTTTCTCCACGATCACGATCAGTGGTGTTGAAATTCTTCCATGTGAAGAAAGAGAGAATCTCTCCAACAACTTGCTTTGGCTCGTTTGTGACTCCTCCTTCGCTAACAATAAAGGTCTTCCCACAATCTAAAAAAATCCAAACTTTGGTTTCAAGATTTTGATGGTGAAGTTAGAGAAAGAGACTAAAGTTCAAACCTTTGATTTAACAGAGCATTTGATGAGAGACCAAAGACTTGGAAATAAAATTACACAACAACACTAAGAAACCAACAAAACAAAAACGAGAATCGATTAAAAAGATTTAGAATATCAGACAATCTAGAATTTAGAAGATCAGAAGGTAAAACTATCTTTTTTTTTTCTACATCTTTGTATTTTCTTTGTTGTTGTAATAATCTTTTTTGTTCTCTTATTATTATCTAAGATTTTGTTCATCTAGGATTCTAGGGAAAAAAGGATTTTGTTATGAGTGAGGAAGTATAAGAAAAAATGATTTCAAATTAACAAGCTTTCCTGGATTTGAGTTTCTTATGTTTCATAGATTAGCGAAAGAATCAAGATTTGTGGTGAAATCGGTTTGGAGAAGTTTGAGTAGAGTTTTGAAAAAGTTATTTGGAGATGAGATGTTTTCGACAGGATTATAATTAAGTTGAGAAAGAGAGTTGCATATGAGAGAGAGGGCTTGTGTAGATATTAGGATAGCTTAGTTACAATACATGGTATATTGGTTAAACAACACACTAAAAGTATGTCACAAGTACAAAATGTCTCTGTGTGAAATTATAAAGACATAAAGTGTCTCTGAAAGTAAAAAAAACTCAAAAATGACACCATCCTACCAAATTTGGTATAGAATGAATAATAGTATACCAAATTTGGTATAATACTATTTATCACACCAAATATTTAATATACATATTTTATTGTTTTTATTTAATAATATAGTTTATTATTATTATTAACTATAATAAAATCATGTACTTAGTGAGACAACGGTTTAACACAAATAACCATGCTAGAAAGCTATGACATGGAATGCTTCCCTTATTCCAGACGATAGAGTATCAATGGACTTGCAAAACATTCCTCTCAGAACTTGCGAAATATTCCTCTCACATAGGTTCTCATATACCTGTCCAATATTGTACTTCTTGAGAATTTTGTCATCTATTTCTCACTCATAGAAATCCTCATTCATTTAGAATAATCATACTAAGTATAGCCTAGAGATTGACTTGTGCTTCTTAATGCGCAGGGGGAATGAGCCAGTTGGTGTTGAGTGACAGGGAAGCCAAAATTGCATTTGTTGGTATTCCCAGATAGAAGTTGCCTTATGCATCCAAATAAGATCTTAAGCTCCCAAAAAGAGACCAGTTGTCGTTCAAAAGCGACAGCTCTATCCATTACACACCCGGAGTTTGATCCAATTATAGAGAGAAGAACTAAGTTTGAGAAGCTTGTTAACCTGCCAAGAGTAGCGCCTATTAGGAGAAGTACTCCACAAGTTACTAAGACATCCTCCTATGATCTCTTGTCTGAACCATGCCACCCACATAGACCATGCTTGGAAAACATAAGCATATCAACTTTAAACAGCACGCTTTGTTCCAAACGGTGAAGCCTTTGATTTCTAGTCTTCCCTGACATTTTGGCCTCGTTACAACCTCCCAGGAAACTCTCGTTGTGTGGTGGTCCTCAACATCTCCTTTCCATATGAATACGCCACAGAGGGAATTGATACTTTTTATACAACCTTAAGCAAAATAAAATTGGAGCACCAAAAGATAGTAATATTAGTTATCTTGTTTAGATCTGTTGCAGGAGAACCTCACAGTTTAGAACTGGCAAGGTATCCATTGGCATTCGAGTAGAGAACTGAACAAGTTCAGTTTCTGAAGTTGATAATCCTGAGGCGAAGAATGAAGACTTCTGGACGCTTACCGCCAACTCTAACCTGAGCTCAAACTCCCGAAGAACTTGAAGCACGGCTTGGACCGAGTCTAAGGAGTCATTTATGAATATCAACATGTCATCAGCTTTGATACGCATTTTGAAAAAAAAAATGAATTAAAGACCGAGGCGAGGATCATGTGTTACAACTTGCATCCATCTCATTTTGACCATTTCGCTCGTTAAATAAACGTGAACACCATCAATGCCTTATGAATCAAAATCCCACACTTCTCCAGCTCTCTTCTTTGTCCACATTAATGTGAGACCCATCAATCATCACATGAGCATAATAAACTGTTGGGTTTCCCTCATTAGCCCAACACTAATGAAAGCACAATCATGCCTTAGCCCAAGAAGCCCAAGAAGAAGAAGTGTGTAGAAGAAGTTGTAGATAAGATCAAAAGAGGATTCTAGACATCCTTCACTAGTATAAATAGGAGTGTTTAGTTCACTTGTAAGATCATCCCAAAGCAAGCAAAAGCAATAATAAATAGAGAGAAATATTTCAGAAAGAGTTCCAAGAGAATTCAAAAATAGTCTCTAAACATAAAGCTTTTGTAGAAAGTCCCTTTCCTAAAATACGAAGGCTATCTTTACTATTAGCTGTCTACTTTCCATCTTAACCTCTAAAAGAAACATTATCCGGCTAACTTTCCCAACAACTGGTATCAGAGCTAGGATATCGTTATCCTAAAGAAGTGAAGATGGAGGCTACCGTTACCTTTGAAGGTGACATGTTCAAGCTCACGACGGACAACTTCTCTTATTGGAAACCGATGATGGAAGATCACCTTTATTGCAAAGACTTGCATGAGCCCATCATCATGAAAGATAAGCCGGAGGGAAAGGATGATAAAGCATGGGAGATTCTCAATAGAAAGGCGGTTGCTGTAATCCGTAAGTATGTCGACAGGTCTCTCTTTGAACATGTCGTTACCTACACAAATGCTTTTGAATTATGGACAAAACTTGAATCCATGATTCAAAAGAAAACGCCTCGAAACAAAGCTCTTCTTGTTCGACGGTTGGTTAAGTTGGAGTATAAGGATGGCCAGAGCATGATGGAGCACTTGAACAACTTCAAGGGGCTCGTAAATCAGCTAAACATAGTTGATATGAAGGTTGAAGATGAAATGCAAGCCCTTTTACTTCTCAGTTCACTACCGGAGAGCTGGGACACACTAGTTGTCACTCTAAGGAATTCTGCACCGGAGGGAAAGCTTACCATGGAAACCGTCAGTGATAGCCTTCTAAATGAAGAAGTTCGGAGGAAGGAGCGAGGTTCAAGTTCTTACTCAGAGGCTAACATTGTTGATAGACGAGGTAGAGAGGAGACTCGTGTGTACAACAAAAGCAGAGGACGAGACCAATCTCGAAGAAGATCCAAGTCACGACCGAGAGTTACATGCTACTATTGTGGCAAGCCGGGCCACATGAAGTCAGAGTGTCGGTTCCTCAAGAAAGACCAACAAGCTGGTAACATCAAACCAGACCGGTTTAATCTCTCAAAGAAGCATGAAGACAAGACTACGACCATTGTTGAAGACCAGAGTGAAGAATTATATCTCGCTGAAGAATGTAATCTTACCTCTGATGATAGCTCGTGGATTATTGATTCTGGAGCTTCTTTTCATGTCACTCCTCATGGAAGCTTCTTCACAACCTACCAAAGTGGTGACTTTGGTAATGTTCAAATGGGAAATCAAGGAAGAAGCAAGATCGTTGGAAAGGGTGATGTTACTCTTACATCAAACACGGGATGTAAGATAGTTCTAAAAGACGTGAGACATGTTCCTGATATGAGACTCAGCCTCATATCAACCGGGAAGCTTGATGATGCCGGTATGGATAACCACTTTGGTAGTGGCAGATGGAAGTTAACCAAAGGGAGTTTGATCATGGCTCGAGGAAGAAAAGAAGGTTCATTATATGTGACACAAGCCAAAATTTGCAAGGAGGAAGTAAATGTCGCAAGTGATGATATGGATATGTGGCATCAAAGACTCGGACATATGAGTGAGAAAGGTCTAAATATACTTTCTCGCAAGAAACTTCTTCCTGAAATGAAAGGCACTTATCTCACACCATGTCATGATTGTCTAGCCGGAAAACAACATAGAGTCGCTTTCCGAAGATCGTCTACGCCTACAAGAAGGAAGCACATTCTTGACCTTGTACATACTGATGTATGCTCCATGTCGGAAAAATCCAATGGAGGTGCATTATATTTTGTAACCTTTATTGATGACCACTCAAGAAAAGTATGGGTACATCTTTTGAAGACAAAAGATCAAGTTCTTGATGTATTCAAGGAGTTTGTAGCCCAAGCAGAAAGAAGTACGGGTCAAAAACTCAAGTGTGTTCGATCTGACAATGGTGGAGAGTATCGAGGTCCCTTTGAAGCATTTTGCAAAGCTCATGGAATCAGGATGGAGAAGACACCACCAAAGACGCCACAACTTAACGGAATTACTGAAAGAATAAACCAAACAATCACAGAAAGAGTTCGGTGTATGCTCTCTCACGCAAAATTACCCAAGTCATTTTGGGGAGAAGCTTTAAAGACAGCAGTGGATATCATAAATCTTACACCATCAGTTCCTTTAGAAGGCGATGTCCCGGAGGAAATATGGTCTGGTAAGAAGGTCTCTTACAATCATTTGAAGGTGTTCGGGTGCAGAGCGTTTGTCCACATCCCTAAGGATGAACGAGCTAAGCTAGACTCCAAAACTAAAGAGTGCATCTATCTTGGCTCACCAGGAGATGAGTTCGGCTATCGGCTTTGGGATCCGGTTAATAGAAAAGTTATCCGGAGCAGAGATGTTGTTTTCTTTGAAGATCAAACAATCGAAGACGTCAACAAGAAGCCAAAGCTAAGGGTTGTAAGAAACGAAGATGCCTATAAACCACAAGATCATGAAGAAATGGTTGGAGATGATGGCGTTTACCCAGAAGATGGAGATCCTTCAAATGGTGATGAAAGTGAAGAAGAAATCAAGTGGAGCCCGAAGAAGAAAATGAACCAAGAAGGTCCGGAAGAGAAATAAGACCATCTGTAAGATACTATCGAGATGAGTATGTGAATCTTACAGATGAGGGGGAGCCACAAAGCTATGAAGAGGCCATAAGAGACACTCATAAAGATGAGTGGGTGGAAGCTATGCAAGATGAAATGAAATCTTTGCAAGATAATCACACCTATGAGTTGATGAGTCTACCAAAAGGAAAGAGAGCCTTGAAGAACAAATGGGTGTACCGGTTAAAGTATGAGGAGAGAAGCTCAAATCCAAGATACAAAGCCCGATTGGTTGTGAAAGGTTTCAACCAAAAAAAAGGTATAGACTTTGAAGAAATATTCTCTCCAGTGGTGAAGATATCCTCTATCCGAGTTGTTCTTGGTCTAGCGGCGGTTCTAGATTTGGAGGTTGAACAACTCGATGTCAAGACAGCTTTTCTACATAGTGAACTCGAGGAGGAGATCTATATGGAGCAACCCGAAGGATTCAAGGTTCCGGGAAAAGAAGATTTGGTGTGCCAATTAAAGAAGAGTTTGTATGGCCTCAAGCAAGCTCCAAGACAATGGTATAAGAAGTTTGACTCCTTCATGACGGATCATAACTTCAAGAAAACTAAGAATGACCATTGTGTTTTCATAAAGAAGTATGCAAGCGGCGACTTTCTCATATTATTGCTCTATGTTGACGATATGCTAATTGTGGGACAAGATCGCAACAAGATAGCCGCACTGAAGAAAGATTTAGGAGAGTGCTTTGCGATGAAAGATTTGGGGCAAGCAAGAAAAATTCTTGGAATGAAGATAACTCGAGATAGATCCAAGAAGCTTTTATGGCTGTCCCAAGAAAAGTATGTTGAAAGGGTGTTGGAAAGATTTAACATACACAAAGCAAAGCCGGTGAGCACTCCACTTGGTGGACATTTCAAGCTAAGTTCAAAGCAAAGTCCAACAAGTGAGAAAGAGAAAGAGGAAATGAAGACTACACCATATGCATCAGCAGTAGGAAGTCTCATGTATGCTATGGTGTGCACCAGACCCGACATTGCCTATGCGGTAGGAGTTGTGAGTCGCTTTCTAGCCAATCCAGGAAAGGAGCATTGGAAAGCAGTTAAGTGGATCCTACGCTATCTACGAGGCACAACGAAGAAGTGTCTATGTTTTGGCAATGGAAAACTTGAGTTGAACGGTTACACCGATGCAGATTGGGCTGGTGATAAAGATTCAAGAAAATCAACATCAGGTTTTGTGACTACCTTTGCAGGGGGAGCTGTTTCGTGGCAATCAAAGCTACAAAAGTGTGTTGCCTTATCCACCACGGAAGCAGAATACATCGCAGCAACAGAAGCTTGCAAAGAGATGTTATGGATGAAGAACTTCATGCTTGAATTAGGAGTAAAGCAAGAAAAGTACAACATGCTATGTGATAACCAAAGTGCTATTCACTTAGCAAAGAATCCAACGTTTCACTCTCGCTCAAAGCACATCGATATTCGACATCATTGGATCCGAGAAGTTCTTGAAGAGAAGCTCATACATCTCAGCAAGGTACACACAGACGAAAACTGGTCAGACTTTATGACCAAGGTACTACCGATCAAGAAGTTTGAAGATTGCGGTCAAGGCATCGGCATGGCGACGGTTTCGAGCTAAATCGGGAAGGGGGAGATTTGTTGGGTTTCCCTCATTAGCCCAACACTAATGAAAGCACAATCATGCCTTAGCCCAAGAAGCCCAAGAAGAAGAAGTGTGTAGAAGAAGTTGTAGATAAGATCAAAAGAGGATTCTAGACATCCTTCACTAGTATAAATAGGAGTGTTTAGTTCACTTGTAAGATCATCCCAAAGCAAGCAAAAGCAATAATAAATAGAGAGAAATATTTCAGAAAGAGTTCCAAGAGAATTCAAAAATAGTCTCTAAACATAAAGCTTTTGTAGAAAGTCCATTTCCTAAAATACGAAGGCTATCTTTACTATTAGCTGTCTACTTTCCATCTTAACCTCTAAAAGAAACATTATCCGGCTAACTTTCCCAACATAAACTTCTCACAACAGTTCTAATACTTCAATTGTTTTTTTTTTGGTCAAAATAATACTTCAATTGTTTATTTTGAACCAAGCGATGGTAATAGTACATAGCCTTGTAGAAAGAGGTAAATTTAGGATAAGACATAAATTCATTGGATTCTCTTCCTACCATAAACTAAATTGGTATTTGCTTAGTCCGACATGGATCTATGATTTAAGCCTCATTAAAAGAAAACAAAGTTAGATTGTTCATCGATCAATTCCTTAAAGAGATAATTTGAATATCGTTTCAGAAACCAGATTTATCTAAAAAATTAATATATTTTTTCCTCACCGGATTATATTATCACAAACAAAATAGTAAAAATTAATCAGAATCTTATTTCAATAATTTTACAAGACAAAATTGATAGAGATTATACCGATCTTTCCAGAAACAACAAATCCAAAACGAAGAACAAATTCAACGAAAAATTGCCTTTCTCCCTCAAAAATAGAACCAAACACAAAAATTCACAATACAAAATATCAAGAAAGAATCAATGAAAAAAAAGATCCCTACACACTAAGATTCAACCTGTAAACCTAAATACTACCACAATCAGTTCCAATAAACTAGGGATATGCATAAGCTTTAAGAGAAATAAAATTGGTAATAGTGCAAAGGGGTTGATTCTTTTGTGTCTCAGTTTTTTTTCTTAAAAAAATAGTATGGAATGCTACTTTTAAATCGGAATTGTGAAACCTTGACTTCGAATCTATGTGGGATTATAGGTCCGGCAAAAAAATTATGATGAAAAAGTTGATAAGTATCTGTAGAAAAAAAAACTCTTAAAACACGGAACAGAATATCTATATATGCGTTTGTTTGTTTGTACAATAAAAACAATATTAATTTTAAAAATGTTCTAGGCACACAAAAAACTTACAACTTTCATATATAATTTATTTGTTCATTTCTTTAGTGTAAAATACTCTACAAATTTTGTATAATTTTAAAATTTAAGTTTACAAACGTTGGTTTTTAAGAAGTGTATATATTCAATATATATAAATATAAGCGTAAAACAATCAAAATTGATGTCTAACTCATCAAAAAAATTCAGAGGGAAAATAAAAGTTATGTCACAATAAAAGTTATGTCACAATTTTCTATCATAGATAAGAGTTCTGTCACAATTTTCTATCATAGATCAGAGTGAGAATATCAGCTTCGGCCGTGTTTATGTTTTTTCTTTTATGTTTGATTCTGAGCGAGTTTCCTCTTTTTAATTCAAATAGTCAAATTGGATAGTAAATTTTTTGTTTTTGGATCTCTATCAAAATCAGATCTGTTTTTTTTTTTTGTTTTGGATTAGGAGTAGAAAAAAATATTTAGATCTGCAGAATTGAATCCAATTGACGACCCCAAACAAATGACATTGAATCAAAACTGATTAAATATCTGAATATCTCTAAATTTTTAATATCTTAAGAACTATAATTGAATATGATCTGAACTGAAATATTTTAGGTATCCAAAGATATCTGAATTACAACTATATACTTAAATATATTAATTATAGATTTAATATCTATAAAATCTTAAAAATACATGAAAATATTCAAAATTACAACAAAAAAATCACAAATAAATATCTGAAAATAACCAAAATTGCTCAAAACACCAAAATATCATATACATATATATATATATATATGTTCCATATATCCAAATTGAACTAATTTATATGTTAATTTATGTATTTAGTTTTACTTTATTAAAATTTCTATGTTTTATATTTTTGGATTTCGAAAATTTTAAAACATATTTAAATTTTTAATTTTTCAGATAATTTGAATGAGTATCCAAATCCAAATCAAGTCAAGGATCCGAAGAACTGAAATTCATAAATATTCGAATAAGGCTTATATTCTTAACTCTGAAAATTCAAAATCTAATTAAATAGACTTGAACCGAACCCGATGGATACCTGAACGCCCTCCTATCCCTAGGATTTCTTATGATTACTTTCTTCGGTTTTGTTTTGTCAGTAGAGCAGGGGTTTAAATTAGGAAAAATTGCATTTTTAACCTTAAAGGTGACAAAAGTTTTCACTTTAAGCCTCTAGACTCTAGAACTAACACTTTAAACCGTCAAACTGATTTTTTCAACACATTTAAGGTCGACCGTGGCAGACCTTGTGGCACTGTAACAAATCTAAAGAGAACAGTTAACACCGTAAACATAATTGTTCATAAACGTTATTTGAAAAAAAAACATGCTTAATTAAAGAGTTTAATTTTGTTTCAGCATGTGATAAAGTTTAATTGAAACCTATATCCCGTTTAACAAAAATGATTTGAATTGGGGATCTAGGGTTCGTATCACTAAGAACGAGAAAAATTGAAAAAAAACTGAAATTTCGAAAAGAGAAGAAAGAAGAAAGAAGAATCGAAGAGGCCATAAAATGCTTGAAACAAGAAGAGGTAAGCATACGAATCATTCATTTGTTATGGGTTTGTCGATTTACAGCTTGTCGTTTTGTGTTCTAATTTGAACATATTTGACTGTATTCACAGTGAAGGAACGACGGTAACCTTGAGAATCCACTTCAGTGGAATAATGGAGAAAGCCGGTGAGACTTATAAGTATAACGGCGAATTGGGAGCCAACACAGTGAGGTGAGAATTGTATGACATTTCATGGCATAAGTTTTTGAATTTCTAAAGGGAAGATATGTTGACAAGTGCACCAATAAGATTCATTTGGTATAAAGAGATAAGGAAAGAGATGAAGACAATGAACTATGTTTATGAAAAAAATTCCGAAGATATGTTCATGTTGATATGTGTCTGAAAAGAAACATGTGAGATTGAAGTCTTCGTCGAACATGATGTTTCAGAACATATTGAGCCTCCTTTATATATGGTTACACCAAATAGTCAGCGTAAAGATGTTTGACAAGGTGAAGATGGAGATTTTAGCAGTGAAATAGAAGTCGATAGGCCATTAGATGATAAAAAACATGATCAGTCTGAGGATGAAATTAATGAGCTTGTGGCTGAAAAAGAAAAGAAGCATGTGGCTGAAAAAAGAAAATGAACATGTGGAAGCTGGGAATGATGACATTGGAGATGATGTTGTTGAAGACGGAGGTGATAATGGTAGATTTAAAGCAGTTTTTGAAGAAGGCTCAATGGCAACAGGCCGAGAAAGAAGCATATTATAATTTTGAGGAAAAAGAAGAAGCAAAAAGGGAAGCAGAGGAAAGTGAAGAAAAAGGCGTAATAGAAGAGGATTCTGAGTATTCAGATACACTGCTTGAATCTGATAAAGAATGGGAGCAGTGGGATAAAGCAAAAGAGAAGAGGGAGGGAAAAGGAAATTTAAATTTTATGAAAATTTGGAGAAAGAACCTTATTTGGTTGTTTCCGAAATTCAACTCGGGTTTAAAGAGTTCAAAGACCAACTACTTAGATATTTCCTAAAGACTCAGTTTGATGTGAAGATGGCAAGGTCTGATGCAAACATAATAGCAGTTGTGTGATGTGGAACGGAATGTAAATTTAGGGTTTATTGTTCATTTGAACGCCTATCAATAAGTGGATGGTAATGGTGTGTCAAACGCGTCATAACCATGGAAAATCAAATAGAGTGTCGATGTTGAAACAAGGTGTGATTGCAAGTTTGTTTAGAGACGAACTAAGAAGAAACATAAGTTTGCAAGAAGCAGTGGTCAAGGAAACAATTAAGGAGCGATATAACATCGTCGTTCCAACTACTAAGTCTCATAAAGGAAGACATATTGCTTTGGACAGTATCTTAGAAGCTCAAGCAACTCAGTTTGGTAAGTTGTGGGATTATGAAGCTGAACTGAGATGCAGCTATGTACTGCCAAGAAAAATGGTAGAGATATGTTCGACTGTTTCTATATTTGCTTTGAAGAATTTCGTAAGACATGAAAAAATTGTTGTAGATCGGTTATTGGCTTAGATAGATATTTTTCGAAATGAGAGTTGACATGAGATTTATTTGCAGCCATTGGCAGAGATGTAAACAATAGAATGTACTCAATTGAATGGGCAGCGGTTAATTGTGAGAATAAGAACACCTAGGGATGGTTTATTAAGAAGCTGAAGGTGGATCTTGACATAGGGAATGTAGAGAACTTGACAATTATTTTCTAACAAAAGAAGGTATTATTCTATTTTATAGTCTACTAGGGGAGACCCGCACTTCGCGCGGGATTTGATAATTTGTTAGTATTGTTTGCTGGAGATTTTATCTTAGTTTATATCATTATTTTCATGTTTGTATGTGACATTTTCTCCGTATGATCAGCTTGTAGTTGTGTTATAAAGGTTTGTTGTCTAGATTGAATGTCTATGTATTTGTTTTTATTAAATGTAGTAGTGTGTGTGATGTATTTTTAGTTGTCGTCCAAATTTAGAAACAAAGTTACAAATTATGATTATGAAAACAGATTTTCGAAAGTATGAAGAGTGTGCATGTGTTGGTAGGCTAAATTCATGATAGCATAATTGGTGTAAAAGGAAAAATAGTTTTTTTTTTAATTGTGAAAGTGGAAACACATCTGAGAAAGTATGAATCAACATATACTGTGTTTAAATTAAGAAACTGTTTGTAATAATAGAAGGTGTCACAGTGGTTGTCAATGTCGTTGCAGTTGTGGCTCTATAGTTTGTCAAGCAACACTGAAGCCTAGTCACTCTAACTCTGTAAAGTGATTTTTGATGAGCTTTCAGCAGGTGTCCGCTCTAGTTTTGTTTTGTTTTCATCCTAACATATGGACCGACCTCGTGCTCCTCTGCATAACATTATTATACTATAGATAATATTGTCATATAAACATTCAGCTGCTGTTGGAAATGAGGTAGCCTTATATCAGTATGTCTTTTCTGCAAATGCTAGTATATGTTTCGTACGTAATGAGTTTTCGAGTTGCCACTAATAAGACATTGTTCCATCAGATTGTTGTACATGTGAAGTGATGCAAGTGGATTAATTCTTTCCTTTGAAAGAGAATCCTAGATCCGCTGCAATCCCAGTTACCAGTTGGTCTTCGGTCTGAATGTGGGCTAATTGGATGACCTTGTATGAAGGATAGGTGGAAAAGACTAATTAATTTGCAAAGGAAGTGGGTAGAGAAGTAATAAAATTTGATCTATTTGGAGAGTTTGACAGAGCGAGTTAATGGTGTAACTTAATGAGATGGTCTCAATAATAAAGAAAGCTTTACACATCGTTCTGGTTTCGACATGGAACTGGTGAGCATATAGAGAAGATGATGTCAAAGAAGAATGAAGATGTAGTGGGCTGTTTGGTTCACTATAATTACATCTGATTTTGCAGGCCCATTTTCGATTGTTTAATTGCAGCAAACCAATAATTTAACGAAAGCCTATTATTATGTAGCTTATTTGATGCTAACAAAGTCGTAAGACTTATATAGAGAACGGCCACTGCCTGAAACGACTATGTCCAGGGGACCGCCGTGATGCCACATGTTGTTTTTTTGCTCCTCCTTTCTGATGACGTGGCACACTGTAGGAAGAGAGGATCTCCCTTTATATATATAGATGTTTTTACTTTGTATTTATGTGCTTATGGTCTTCTTCTGCATAAGGTCATAAGATTGCGGTAGAGAATGAACTTCTAAATCTTGAGCATCGTATGTTTGCAAGGCATATTTATAAAAATTATAAAAATAAAAAATTCTCAAAATCTGACTATAAAAATCTTTTTTGGGGAGTTGCTTACAATTTTACTGAAGGAGAATATGAAGAGAAGATGAAGTTAGTTAAGGCATTTGATCATGCGACATATAGTGCTCTACTTGATACAGAACCCAAAAGATGTGTTGTGTGTTTTTCAAAGAGTAATCACATTGTGCAGCGTGCACAATAACTTATCTGAGAGTTTCAATCGAACGATAAAGATGACAAGATCGAAGCCTGTAGTTAATTTGCTTGAAGATATCAGGAGACAAGCAATAAGAAGGATTCAAGAAGATTTTTAAAAGCAAGGAAGTGTGTCGCTCTTGTAACACCAATCACAATGGCATTATTGGACAAAGCAAGGGTTGTGAAACAGTTTTGCTCGATATTACGCAGCATTAAAAGTGTATATAAAGTTAATGTGTTTGAGTGTGGTTATTCAGTGAATTTATCTCTTCACCAATGTGCTTGTCGGAGATGGGATCTCACTGGAATACCATGTAAACATGTGTCATGAGTGATAACCAAGACGATCCTATAAGGTATGTGGCAACTACACATATGTCTTGAAAAAGATTTATGAAAAAAATATTAAACTTGTGAATAGTGACAAGTTCTGAAAAAAAACTCATAAGCCGCCAATATTAATACCTGAATTTTGTAAGCCAATGGATCGTCCAAAGACTAGGGACATGAGAAAGGAACCATTTGAAGATCTGCAGAATGCTGGGAAAACAACTAAACATGGCATAATTGTTCATTGTAGTTGATGCAAACAAGTTGGCCATATTTCCAGTGGATGCAAGAATGAACCAGTGATTGTGGAGGGGCCAAAAAACAGACGCAGTCGTCCAAGAGAAAACGCAGATGAGGTACTTACTTCTAATTTTTAACTTTGCCTTGCATCTTTAACATACAACTGTGTTGTGCTTTTGTGTTCAGATTCATCTTAAACTACCACCAAAACCAAGAGAAATGAGGAAAACTCCAGCCACCACAAGCAGCTCTCAACCTATACAATCCAATGCAACTAGTGAAGCTCGTGTAAGTTGTAGTGTTCCTCAGCCTTCTGTTTCAACAAGTTGCCTCAAACCTCACGTGAAGAAGGCATCAAGGGGACGGCCATTGAAGATAAGAAAAACTGGTAGCACAACACATGGTGTAGGAACATTTTGGAGTCCATTCACTGGTCGCCCATTTGAAGTTTTTGGAGACCGAGTGTATGATATGTCTGACTTTAACGCTGCAACTTCATAAGACCCAAACATACAACCTAATGATGACCAAACCGGGCAGCTTCCTTCAGATGGTTAAGAAGGTTTTTCTATCTCTTGCTACTCTTTGCTACCATTATTTTGTGTATATTTTGCTACCATGTTCGACTTTTGTATCTTTGACAATCTAGTTACCGGGTTTGTATCTTTTGCTACCATTATCGACTTATGTCTTTGAAAGTATTCATGATTTTAAATTAAATTTTTGTTATGTTTTTTTTTAAACATTATATTTGACAATCAAACAAAAAAATCTTATAACCACAGACATAAGTCTTTAAAACACAAACTATTAAAGCTGATAACATGTCTTACAAACACCAGATACTAAAGAAGTTAACATAAGTCTTACAAATACAAGATACTAAAGCTGATAACATAAATCTTATATGAGTATATAAGCATACGACATCAAAAGTTCCACAACCAGTAGCACAACATCAATACTTGAACATCACCATAATACCTCCAATGACCATAGTGAAAACAATGGAAGAAGCCACAAACAAGTACATTACGAAGAACAAAACTTCTCTCCTTAAGAATCAACACATCCCTCTTCAAAGCTTCAACTTCTTCATTTTTTTTCCCTTCATCCTCTCCATTACTTCACTCGAAATCTCCAAATTCTCAGAATCATGAGTTAGAGGTCTTACATTCTCCCTCAAATTAGTGATCTCCTTTTTTTCTCTCGGATTATGTCCCTAGCTTCAAAAATGACTAGATGTTGCCATCTATGAGGTTTCTCTACATCATACCAACGAAAAAGTTACAGAACTCGAACACATTCCCAACGCGATGTCCTCTGCAACTTAAGAATCTTTGCCCTTGATTTTATCGGGTCCAAGCTCTCACAGTCTTCATTGGATGATTACATTGGTAAGCAACATTATTGTCATCTGATGTTAAAATTGCACTCTCTGAACGGAAAACTATGCGATATTTTTCTTCTTTCTCTGCGAAAACCTGTCTATTTTCACTCTTACAAACTCTAATTCCCAAATCGATTTAGAGATTTTCTTTTTATAATTCAGATATTAATTTTAAAAAGTGTGAAAATAATTTTTTTTTTTTTTAATTAATCATGTTTTTAAAATATTACGTCTGTGAACAGTTAGTTACGGTGTTAACTGTGCAGTTTAGATTTGTTATGGTGCGACGAGAATTGCCACAGTTAGCGTTAAATGTGTTAAAGAAATCTGTGTGACAGTTTAAAGTGTAAGTGTTAGAGTCTTGAGGTTTAAAGTCCAAATTTTGCCAACTTCAAAGTTAAAAATGCGATTTTCCAATTAAAGTTATTCTGACAAGATGGAAATTGGGCCGAACCATTTGTACTGGCCCATGGGAGCTTTTCCATTTAATTTAAAACATGTCGACGAAAACATTGCCAAGAAACGTACTTAACCAACCGAAGACCTCAAAATTCTAAAACCAGGAACCAAATTGGTCCACCTTAACCCATCACAACAACGATACATCTTGTCGCCACGACATGTCAAAACGTTGCTTAAAACCATAACCACCTTTGCCAAAAAAAAAAAAAAAAAACATAACCACCATACAGTCAATATATTGAATTGAGAGTGTTTCTTACACGATTATCTGAGTAAATACCAAATATCAATAACAAAAAAAAAAAACATTGTTTCTTGTGCCAAAAAAGGCCAGCAGATCTATTTGGGTCAGCCTTTAGAATCAAAATAAAAGATCAAAGCAAAAAAGATCAGACCTGACTAGTCTCCTGTTCCGTAATGATGCCATATGAGATAGATATGCTTACTTCCTCCATTGTACACTGTACTGATTGCTACTGACTTCACACCACCCTAATCTATGTTCATACCCATTTCTTCTTCCTCTGGAGCTGAACTTTTCTCTTTGACAGGTTTGCTTCTTTCAGTGTCCATTTTGGATGACTCTTTCACTTTTGTATTCATTGAAAGTAACTCACAAGGAGTTGCAGCTGGGTCTAGCTCCACACAACCCTCTGGTGCGGTTTCAGCTTCTTTCCCAGTAAGAATGTAGTGAGGCACTTGGTGAGAGAATCTAAACATTTCTTCCTTTGGAATCTTTCTCACATTGTTTTGATCCGTGCTTCTGCGGAAAACTGACTTGAATCCTTCAGCTTTGAGTAAGGGAGCAACAGTTAAACTTTGCTTGTCTTCGGTGTAGTAATCAAGAACTTCTACCATGTCGTACTTGTGTTTGACTTCATCAGGGGTATCACCGTCCCAGTCAGGGGACCAGTTCCGATACAGTGCCCAAACTTGTCCCTTCTTGGGGAAAATGTGAAGGAGTCCTTTTGCACCTTTGGTGAAATCAACTTTGTGGGAGAATGCGTTTAGAGCATCCGTAAACTCGTATTTCGAAATCCTGAAATCTCCACATGATTTAGCGAAACCAAAGCCTACCCAGTCTACAGGAGCAAACTCTGTGCAGGTTTTGGTGTTGAGCCAGCTGATTCTCATCTTAAAGGGATCCAAAGAAACAACCTTCTGGATGCGGGCGTAGTACCGAGGCATTCCATCGTCTTCATCATAAGCTGCCCAAATCTCGTCGTTTTGAAAAGAGTTCTCAGTGCGGTCAAGATCAAAGTTGTGAAAGTCTGAATCCGGAACAACGATTTTATTCTCTTCATCGTTGGAATCTTCCTTGACCAGTTCAGTAATTT
>MU108044.1:10685-34855 GCA_012274485.2 Sinapis alba
ATTCGTGGGGGCCTGGAGTTACATCTTTGAAGAACATAACCTCCTCATCGTTGAAAGTTGAAACAAGCGACTTCCCGTTTGGTTTCATCGCCACCGCCTGGGATTCATTCGAACGGACGCTGGGATCTGCGGAGGCGGAGACTGATGATTTACCGATTGATTTCATGGCGGTGGATTAAGATGGATCGGAGCCGATTTCGTTTGTTGCTTTGTAAAAATAAAATTGAGAACAGCATATAAAGAAGGGGGAAGGATGAGAAGTCGAAACAAAGCCATTAACTGAGTTGATTTAAGAAGAGGAGTTATGGAAACGGAGGTTGAGAAACTGAAGAGGGGAATGGGAATCGTTAGGCGAAGAGGTGGAAGATAATCAGAAAGCTTTGTCTGCGACTCTGCGTGAAGCTAGGGTTTTTTTAGTTAACCAGGTGAAAAGAGACCCCATTACTCCTGTTACACGGGTGGGCCGTGCTAAACAAATACGTATAGCTTCTGGGCTTCAAACCCAAAACACAGAGGGTGTAATAATGGTATCTAGGCTTGGGCCCATACGATACTAATTGTTTCTTTCTGATCGCATGGGTAAGGGGGAATTCATGATGGTTTTTTTAATGACCTGGATTATTGGAATGTTTTCATTGGTTAATTATTTCTGCCCATGTGGCATGCTTCTAAATGCTCCATATCCCCCTTTTAGTATAGGATGATTTCTTCCCACCGTGAATTAAGCCCAAATAGCGGAAGTTACAGCTGCAACTCCTTTACCACTAGGACTATTCAACATTGATAGACAATTAGACCAAAAAAGATCCATAGACAACCATCAAAAGTTCAAAAAAAAAGATGAGATTTTTACACTGATAGCCACTTTTTGACTTTGTAATATCATAATAAGGCACTTCTCACTTGACACACACATTTTCCTTGATCAATGACTAAAACACCCTCTATAACTCATTTCGTTACTTTTTTCCACTTTATTTTTTTTTTTTTTGATAAACTTGTTTTGTTTACTTATCTCATCTTCCTTTCTGGAAATTTTAAAACTGTAAAGTTCAATATCACTTTCACTCGATTGGGTTATGGATTATTTTAGGTTTTGTGTTAATGGTTCTCTCAGCTATGTGTAAAAATTATTTATTGTATTGTGTATTGTTGAATTTTGTGGCCATTACTTTAACCGTGAGATTGTAAAAATGTGATCTTTTAATCGAGAAACTGGAAGCATTATATTACTCTCTTTGACGCCTCCGTCTGCGGCTACTGTTGTCAGTTACGGACAAACCAGTTTATTTGGTTCTCCTTCGATTAGCAGATTTGCAATTCCTCCTAGTGTCCATCGGAACTGAGGCTCAGTCGAGCTTAGCGTTCAAGTCGCCTCCTCGCCGTGCTTAGTTCATCTCCGCAAAGTCTCATCCGTCATATCGGTGAAGATGCGGTGGCTCGAGCTTGGGGACGCCATGGACGAAAACTCAATGCAGTCTGTAATCAAGAATATTGAATTTGCACGTTCAGTCCTTGTACTTGTGTAAGTCTTTGTTTCTATCTCCAAATTTTCTAAATGTACATATTATTTTTCGTTTTCACCCCAAACTTTTCAATTATACATTATAACCCCTACATTTATTCAATTATATTTACAAACACAGAATAAACATCTAAATACAAAATTATTGTATTTTTGTCCATAAATATATGCATTATATTTTTTAGAAAAAGAATTCTCAAATGTACTTAATTATTTATCTACTTATGATAAACGACTTGTTTTTATTGAGTTTCATGTTTTTGAATTCATGTGTTGTCTAATTGTTTGTTGTCAATACAGTCATCTGGAGTAAATGGAACCTACATATAAGGATAGAAGGTGGGATTATCAAGTCTTATCAGTATAGTTGTCCACAAATGTAATGCTGATAAATTGCAAACCTCGATATCCATTTCAGATCCTTGATGGACGGGCTTCGATGTAGCTGTTGCTGCGAAGGCATTGACGGATGAAGCATGTACAGCGAACCCAGCCGCATTTTCCGAACTCTTGTTTGGAGAAGTCTTGGGTGTGTAAAGAAGGGTGTCCCTGTGAGAAGCAGGGAGGGTGGAAGAGTCATATTTTGGTTGTGTTGGTGTTTGGGGATCCGGGCTTATGGAGGAGTGGCTCTCAACATCACCAAAATTTAGTGCTTGCAGAGAACTTATACTCCGGGACTTCGATGGAGACTCCTGCAGATTCAGTTGACGGGCACTTGTATCATAAGCAGGCGATTGTGGTTGAGTGGATGGAGGATCAGCAAGGGTTGGTGTTTGTAGAGTAGTGGAGGGGGAAATGGTGATAGCAGGGCGGTTGGGTGAGGTGTGAGATGAGGGTAAAAGAACAGGAGAAGGGTGGATAGAAGAGGTGTGGACAGGAGAGGTGTGGATGGGGGATGTATGGATGGGGGAGGTATGGATGGGCGATGTGTGGATGGGTGAGGTGTGGATGGGGGATGTGTGGATGGGGGATGTGGGGTCTGCTATTGTGTGGACGGGTGGCGTGTGGATAGATGTTGTGTGGATGGGGGATCGATAATGTTCTTTAGCGTGTTGGCTAAGGACAGGAGAGTGGCATGAAGGTTCGTCTTCCTCGATAGGGGCAGCATACTGCGATATAACATAGTTATAATAGAAGATTGATATTAGTAGGAGGAGAGTAGTGATGTGTTGTAGATGGGGGATCTAATCATGTGAGATAATGAAATACCTCGTTGCTCGGGATATCATCAGTCTGGCAGGCTTTGTCAGCTTTGTGGGATTTCTTTGAACGAGAGATTAGAGAGTGGAAGGAAGATTGCTTGGAGTGAGTACGGATCTTTTGTTTGGGCAAGGGCATAATTGTCCACAAACACCCTCGGTCACTGTAAAAGTGTCTCACATGCAAGAAGTGTCTTATTCTGTAAAAGAAAACTCAAATGTGACCTATATAGTAAACGACTCTTATCTTTTTATTCATTACATATTAAATAATATTTGTTATTCACAAAATAATTTTTTTTTTTTAGTACAATAATATCAATATTAGTTTAATACACTAGACAGTCTATTATTAAATAAAATAATAAAATTTATATAAAAAAATGCCGACATATAGAACATCAAAATAAAATAGAAGAACAATGAGTATTATGTAGCCTTTCAATATTTTAACGTTTATTTTTATTTTTGTTTACTTCTTTAAAAATTCATGGGATTTCTAGATATTAAATTTAAGATATACAAAAAAATTCATGGGATTTCTAGATATTAGCAAGTAATAAAATAATAATTTTTATTAAAATTTAATTTATTTTTGACTGGATTTAAAGGGCATTTAAAGAAAATGCCCTTATAATTATTTTTGTTACACTTTTACATGTGTAATCAAAATAATATTTTTATTAAAACTTAATTTATTTTCAAGAAAGTATAAGTACAAAAACACTGAAACATTATTCACAAAAATAATTTCTTCGTGTTCTTACAAAATCAACCAACGAAAATCAAATGTTTCAAGCATTTTTATTATATAGTTACTCATTTAATCGCTCATAATATGTGTCATAGCTTGTAAGATATTTTGTTTTATACGATATTTTTTGTAGGAAAATAGCTTACTATATATACATATACAATAAACACTGATAAATTCAAGTTTGAGTTCGTAGAGACTCTAAAGACTGAGGATATGGATAGAATCTAAGTTTTCAAAACCTTTTGTAGTTTCTAGATTTATAGTTGATGAAGATAAGAAAATAGTTCAGATTGTAAATAGTTCATAATCTATTCACCTAATGATTATGAAATTATAAAAAACTATGAATCTTTTATATAGTCTAGAGAGAGAATGCCATGAAAGGAAGAAAGACATAAGATATTAAGTGGACTGTCATAAATATCATAGTTTTAGACATGTAAAACCAGATTGTTAATCACTCAAGAGAAAAGAAATCATTTGTAATAGATGCAGTGGTTATGGTCACATAAAAATAAATTGTGTGAACAAAAAGAAGATAAAGATGATTAGAAGTTTCTGTTACAAAAATTCAGAAAGATATAAAAATGGTCTTGTTTTGGTAGTTTTTCATGGAATTATAGAGCTTGAAAAAGAAATCACGGAACATAAATATCTAGTATAGCGTGTGTCAAACACTAATTATGTTGTGTCACAAAGTGGTTCAGAAAGTGATGAAAACATCTAGAGATGGGTGTTCTAGCTGCATGTCAGATTCTTTATGGAAAAATTGATAAACTTAATGACAAAAATATTCAACTGATCAACGATAAGATGATGTTGAAGGTCCAAATATACATCTTGAGATCGATCAAATTGTGCATGCGATAAAACCAAATAAAGAAAAAGAAGAACTGATGTTAATGCTGATGAAATTGGTAATCAACTTTCCAAGAATTTGATGTCCAAATATACATCTTGAGATCGATCAAATTGTGCATGCGATAAAACCAAATAAAGAAAAAGAAGAACTGATGTTAATGCTGATGAAATTGGTAATCAACTTTCCAAGAATTTGATTGTTAAGCAAGAAAAAAATTAAAGGTTGGGAAAAAGATTAATAAGATGTGGGAAATGCTTATGTAAGAAAACGAGAAGAGTCAACTTCCTGAAAGAAAATTCAATGACGACCATAAAAAATTCAGAATATTAAACAATGAGACTGAAAAATTGGATCATATTCTTTTAATAAGACAACTTCCTAAGATAAACTGTGGTTGAGATATCAAAGTGATATATGCTTCTAAGGATTATGCAAAAAGTGATAGTGTGACAAGTTTATACAAGATACTACCTTACATCTTGAGAACAATATGAGACCAAAGAAGGAGGAAGGATGCATAGTGCTGGGAATCGGGTCAACCCGCGACCCGCGACCCGCAACCCGCGGGTTGATGAGTATTTTTAAAAAAAAAAAAAATTGACCCACTTGACCCGCAAGACAAATTTATCCAACCCGCACCCGCCCCGCTAAAACCCGCGGGTAATCCGCTTGACCCGCGAGTAAATTAAATAATAATAAAAATTATTATTTTAAATATTTTTAATAAAAATATATTTTTTTATTTTTATATATATATTTTAATTAAAAAAACTATTTTATAATAATATTAACGATTTTTTTTTTTTTTAAATAAATTTTTTTACAAATTTTTTTTTTTTTTTTTTTTTGCGGGTTCGCGGATACCCGCGTTTAAATTTGGGTTGACCCACACCCGCCACGCAAAAAAATTCTTAACCCAAACCCGCCCCGCGACCCGCAAAAATCCAAATAACTCGACCCGCATCCGTCCCGCGGTGGGTCAAACGAGGCGGGTCCCGCGGGTTGACTCAAAAATTTCCAGCTCCAGTTTTTTTTATAAATAAAATATTTCAAAAGAAGTATTTTTTATATTTTTAATATATTAATTAATAGTAAATTTTAAATTGAAAAAACATAATTGTGTTTTTTTTTTTGAGCACTTTTTTTTTGAAAAGGTGCTCATAATATTTTTTTGAGCACATTTTAAAATTGTTCAAAATTTTAAAATTTTGATACATATTAAAAAACATATAAAATTTTAATGTGTTTTAAAATTGTTATACATATTAAAAAACATATAAAATTTTAATTGCTAATGCAATATTAATTATTATTTTTTTTGAGCACCTTTTTTTTTTGAGCACCTTTTTTTTTTGAGCACCAAACATAATTGTGTTTATTAAAGTTATATTGGTTAAATTTATGAAAACTAGTTAATTACAAAAAAATATTGCATTAGCAATTAAAATTTTATATGTTTTTTAATATGTATAACAATTTTAAAACAATGTATTTTAAAAAATAGAGAGAGTAGTTTAGTTATTGTGTTAAATACTCTGAGGTTGCGTTTATTTATTGGAAATATATCAAATTTCAAAATGCTTATGTATAGGCTTACAGCATCGAAAATATTTGGAAGGCATCTTCGACCCTGATTCCACGAGCCGCCAACAATTTCTTCAAGCTGAGTCATCTTTCAATGTGTAAATAATAATCTTCTTATAGTTTTCAAACATTTCACAATCATGTTTGTATTCTTATACAATATCTCTTATACATAGTTTGTCTATTTTTAATTTATTTAAAATAGTTTGTCTATTTTTAATAAATATTACGTCCAAGTATTTGCCCTTTTCTCTTTTCATGAAACACTTATCAATTGGTATATATTGATTTTTCGTACGCTCATGAATTTCTATATAATTGATAAACCATTTTAAAATAATTTATCTCTATGCATATCGTTGAAAAAATGTTTTACTACTTATAAACAAATGCTGAGTTATTTTTAACACAAACTTATAGTGAATTTAAACTCAACTTCGATGACTACAAACCAAAGAAGAAATTATCATCCTTTTTGATAATCAAAATAAACTACAACAACATCTAAAATTAAACATGATAAACTTCAGAAGAAGATTACAACAATTAATTCAAAACTAAGTTTGAATGTGTTGGTAGAGCGTTCACAATAAAATTAGTTGAGAAATAGTTATAAGTGATATTGGAATCTAATCCTCACCAAAAAGATCAAAGTAAACTTGTTTACTTTTTGTGGTCTCGTACATATCACTATACAAGAAAACAAGTTGGCGTAAAAACTAGAACTATTGCTCGGAACAAGTTCTGAGAGAATCTTTTCTTTTAAAGAAAAGAGGCATGGTAATAAGAAGATATTCTTGGTAGATCAAAATGATGTAATTGGAATCAGATATAGTGAACCTACCGATTTACTTTCTTGAAAAGATAAATGTATGATGACAATATGCTCAAACTATAGACTCCGGTTAATCCACCAGAATGTTAAGTTCAAATCATGAAAATGGTAGTGGTATAATTTAAAATGTAATGGCATATAAAAACTCGGTACTTTTGTATGTAGATTAATTAAAAAAAATTGAAACAAAACAACATTTTTTAGCTAGACAAAACTTATTGAAGGAGTTGTAAAACATGTAAGCAACCCATTAACTTTTCAGCCCATTGTGCTCAGTCCAACTGAGAAGCCCACTATCACTTCACAAGTAAAGACAACTCTGCTCCAGCCTGCTCCTTCCGTACCTGTGCATAGAGACGTTGGGAACATTGCAGGAAGGACCACCACAAGCAACAAATACTCAGCATTACAGTCTGTAAATGAAGACTGAGATTACTTTACAGCTAGGACCACTAGACAAAGTTTAACCTAGTTTCATGTCTTCTCATCTAGTATAAGTATCCCTTGTAATAGCTCTTTGTAAACTGTCAAGAAAATATTATTTTTCAGATCAAAAGACTCCTTCTTTTTATACTTTCATATGGTATCAGAGCCTTGAAACCTTAACAGGTATAAACAATGGCTGATGCCCTCAATCCCTACCCATTCCCTAGTAATGTTCATGTTCTAAGTTTTGTTACCTTGAAGCTCACTGACAGCAACTACTTGCTGTGGAAAACTCAGTTTGAGTCCCTTCTATCTAGTCAGAAACTCCTTGGGTTTGTAAATGGTGGTACTCCAGCTCCTGCACAAACCAGAAGTCTCGTCAATGACAACGTACGTGTTGAGGAACCAAACCCTCAGTATGAAAACTGGTTCTGCACTGACCAACTAGTCAGATCTTGGCTGTTTGGTACTTTGTCAGAGGAAGTTCTTGGGTCAGTTCACACACTCTCAACGTCTCGCGAGGTATGGGTCTCCCTTGCTGAACACTTCAACAAGAGCTCTCTTGCAAGAGAGTTCTCTCTTCGTCGCAGCCTGCAACTTCTCACCAAGAAAGACAAAGCCTTGTCACTGTATGTTAGAGATTTCAAAACAATATGTGACTCTCTCAGCGCCATAGGGAAACCCATAGATGAATCTATGAAAATTTTTGGGTTTCTCAACGGTTTAAGCCGAGAGTATGACCCTATCTCGACGGTGATTCAGAGTTCGCTTACCAAGTTCCCAGCCCCCACCTTCAATGACGTTGTCTCAGAGGTCCAAGGGTTTGATGCCAAGCTTCTATCCTACGAAGACCCCTCCACCGTCACTCCTCATGCTGCCTTCAACGTTCAACAACAGTCTCAGTCGTATGGTCAGTATCAGAGAGGAAGAGGGCGTTACCAGCAAACTCGTGGTAGAGGAGGCTATACTACTCGTGGGCGCGGCTTCTCTCAACATCAGTCCTCCTCCACGAACACTGGCAATCGCCCTACGTGTCAGATTTGTGGCAGAGTTGGTCATACAGCCCTGAAATGTTACAATCGTTTTGATAACAACTATCAGCAACAAGATCCTGCTCAAGCTTTCAGCTCTCTTCAGATAGCAGATCAGAATGGTAAAGATTGGTACCCGGAGTCGGGTGCTTCAGCTCATGTTACTGCATCCACCAATACTCTGCAGGCTGCAACTCCCTATGAAGGCACTGACACGGTCATGGTTGCTGATGGTACCTTTCTCCCCATAACTCACACAGGTTCAACTACCCTTGTGTCACCTTCAGGTATGATTCCTTTGTCTGAGGTCTTGGTGTGTCCTGACATAAAGAAATCTCTTTTATCAGTGTCAAAACTCTGTGATGACTACCCTTGCGGTGTCTTTTTTGATGCTAAGAAAGTTTGTGTCATTGATCTCACCACTCAGAAGGTGGTAACCAAGGGAAACAGGCGTAATGGGTTGTATGTTTTGGAGGCTCCAGGAGCAGTTACCTTCTTCTCTAACAGACATGTTGCAGCCACAGACAGTGTTTGGCATCATCGTCTCGGTCACGCGAATCCTAGAGTTCTCCAACAACTACAACAAAGCAAAGAAATTTCAGTCAATAAGAGCAGATTCACCTCCGTTTGTAAGCCTTGCCAGATGGGGAAGAGTTCTAGACTACAGTTTTTTACTTCTAGTTCCTGTGTTTTGCACCCCTTAGATCGAATCCATTGTGATCTATGGGGACCCTCACCGATTTTTTCTAATCAAGGGTTTAAATACTATGCAATATTTGTGGATGACTACTCGCGTTTTACTTGGTTTTACCCTTTAAGAGCTAAGTCTGAGTTCTTTTCAGTATTTGTGGGTTTTCAAAAACTGGTGGAAAATCAATTCTCAACCAAAATCAAAGTATTTCAAAGTGATGGAGGTGGTGAGTTTGTTAATAACTCTATGAATACTCACCTGAAGAGTCACGGGATCAAGCACCTTATTAGCTGTCCTCATACTCCAGAGCAAAACGGGGCTGCAGAACGGAAGCATAGGCACCTTGTTGAGCTAGGATTGTCGATGATCTTTCACAGTCATGTTCCACTTCGGTACTGGGTAGAAGCTTTCAACACTGCCAACTACATTGTCAACATGCTTCCTTCCTCAGTCCTGAAAAATAAAAGTCCTCATGAAGTTTTGTTCAAGCAGAAACCAGAGTATTCAATCTTGCGAGTTTTTGGATCAGCTTGCTATCCTTGTCTACGACCTGTATCAACTCACAAACTAGAGCCTCGTTCTCTTCAGTGTGTTTTTCTAGGCTATGGGAATCAACACAAAGGGTACAGGTGTCTTTATCCTCCTACGGGTAGAGTATATATCTCTAGACACGTTGTTTTTGATGAAGATACTCTACCGTTTACAGACCAATACAAGAAGCTAGTTCCAAGCTATGACTCACCGTTGCTAAAGGCTTGGCAAATGGCGTCTCCTGTGATGCCTGACACGCCACCAACTCAGCTATCTCGTGTATTAATCCCTCCCGAAAACCCACCTCATGGTGTCCTCATTCCAGATCCTCCTCTGGTTGATCAGCTTCCTGTTCTACCTCTTGATGAGCAGGAGCCCCTAATAGTTGAACAAGGACCGCCTCTCCCTGATCCACCTGCTCCTGTTAAAGACAACAACAATCATTCCATGACTACAAGAGCCAAAGCAGGTATCAGGAAACCAAATACTCGTTATGTATTGCTTGCTTCCAAATACGACACTGAAGAGCCAAAATCTATAGTTTCGGCTCTCAAACATCCCCTTTGGAATGCCTCAGTGTCTGATGAGATGACTAACATACACATGCTTCATACCTGGACGCTTGTGCCTCCGACAGAAGATATGAATGTCTTAGGCTGCAGATGGGTATTCAAAGTTCAGTTCCATCCAGATGGCACTGTAAAGAAGTTCAAGTCACGGTTAGTTGCCAAAGGTTTTGATCAGGAAGAGGGTTGGGATTACCTTGAGACCTTTAGCCCAGTCGTCAGAACAGCAACAATACGCCTGGTTCTGAACATTGCTGTTGCAAAGGGGTGGAGTGTGAAACAGCTTGATGTCTCCAACGCGTTTCTACACGGTGAGCTGGAGGAACCTGTCTTTATGGTGCAACCTCCGGGTTTCGTTGATCAGAACAGACCCAACTATGTATGTCGTTTAACCAAAGCTCTTTATGGGCTCAAACAGGCACCTAGAGCTTGGTTCAACATCTTCAGCAATTTTCTACTCGAGTATGGGTTCACCTGCAATAAATCAGACCCCTCTCTCTTCACTTATCACATCAACAACATGACTATCATTCTATTACTCTATGTTGATGACATTTTACTTACGGGTTCTGATGAAGCTCAGGTACATGATCTGCTGCTAGCTCTTAATCGCAGATTCTTTATGAAGGACCTTGGCACTCCGAAGTACTTTCTCGGTATCGAAATAGAAGCTCATTCGGATTCTCTGTTTCTTCATCAGACAGCTTATGCAGAGGACATCTTGCATCAAGCTTCTATGTCTCAATGCAACCCTATGCCGACTCCGTTACCACAACGTCTCGACAGTGTTGATGACACCCTCTTCCCTGAGCCTACTTACTTTCGGAGCCTCGCAGGCAAACTTCAGTACCTCACCATAACGCGACCAGACATCCAGTACGCCGTGAACTTTGTGTGTCAGCGTATGCACGCACCTACGATGACTGATTTTGGTCTCCTCAAGCGAATTCTTCGTTATCTGAAAGGGACGCTGAAGCTGGGTCTTCACATCAAAAAGAACTTTGCTTTGGTTCTCCAAGCTTACAGTGACAGCGACTGGGCTGGTTGCAAGGAAACACGTCGTTCCACCACTGGTTTTTGCACATTGCTTGGTCCGAATCTGATCTCTTGGTCGGCGAAGCGTCAACCGACAGTCTCCAAATCTTCCACAGAGGCCGAGTATAGGGCCCTCACGTCTGCTGCTCAAGAACTCAATTGGTTGTCTGCTCTGCTTCGTGCTCTGGATATTCCACAATTTCGACCCACGCTGCTTCACTGTGACAATCTCTCAGCCGTCTACCTCAGCGCCAATCTTGCCTTGCATAACAGGTCGAAACACTTCGATACAGACTTTCATTACATCCGCGAGCAGGTCGCCTTAGGCTTAATCGAAACTTGGCATATTCCGGCGTCAGACCAGCTCGCCGACATCTTCACGAAGCCTCTCTCCCGGCGACCGTTCGTTCAGCTTCGCACCAAACTCGGTGTCGGAGAACCAACCCCGTGTTTGAGGGGGGCTGTAAGCAACCCATTAACTTCTCAGCCCATTGTGCTCAGCCCAACTGAGAAGCCCACTATCACTTCACAAGTAAAGACAACTCTGCTCCAGCCTGCTCCTTCCGTACCTGTGCATAGAGACGTTGGGAACATTGCAGGAAGGACCACCACAAGCAACAAATACTCAGCATTACAGTCTGTAAATGAAGACTGAGATTACTTTACAGCTAGGACCACTAGACAAAGTTTAACCTAGTTTCATGTCTTCTCATCTAGTATAAGTATCCCTTGTAATAGCTCTTTGTAAACTGTCAAGAAAATATTATTTTTCAGATCAAAAGACTCCTTCTTTTTATACTTTCATAAAACATACTGCCATAATTACAAACATGTTAGTTTATACAAAATAAAAAACATGTTAGGTTATATTGAAATGTTATCGACAACGAAACAATTTTCTTGGGCCAAACATCAGTTTTTATGAATTAGAGATAGTCTTTTTTTCCTAATGAAGAATCTTTTTTTAAGAAGAAAAAAACTGATACAAGGTGTATTCTACAAAATTCAGTTATTTTTTTATCAATAAATATACCTGCCCCGGCCCAGATATCACCTTATCCAATGAAATATGCTTCTTGCTCACAAACATGAAATTCCTCGTTATACTACGTACTATGTCGTTAACACTTCAAAGAAATAAAAATATATATATGGTTTGTTAACTTCAATTTGACAACAGGTATTTTTCTGTCAACTTGGTTAATACTATTTCATATATACATATATATATGTCGCAGGTCAGTAATATACTCCTATAGTTCAGGACCATCCCAACCAAAACAGCTTCAAGAGAAGTTCTTTTTCCCAAAATCGTCTTTAGTAAAGCAAAAATGCGTGCAACATTTTTATTTCTTAATATTAATTAATTACATTCCTATGAAAGATATTAATTAATATAAATACTTTTTTTGTGCGAAAACATTTTTATTTCTTTCTAATCTTCTTGTTTATATATGTTTTGCAACAAAAGATAGTATAAGTGGTCATTTTGACATTTTTCACATATATTAAAAAAATAATTAGAATGCATTAATTTTTTTTATAATAGTAGCTATGCAACTAATAGTGTTTTAGATAAATAAAAATATTTATAAAATCAATGCATTTTACAGTAAATATTAAGCTAAAAATATTAATAAATTACATTGAAAATAGAAAACGACACTCTTTGTGAAACAAAAATAAAACATCAAAACGACATTTTTGGCGAAACGGAAAAGGTATATCACTTTCTTAATCCACGTAAAAATATATCAAAGTGACACTTTATAGTTTATATGAAACATAGGGTTAATAGAGAAGTATACATTAGGCAGATTGCAAAAAACAAAATAAGGAAAAAAAAATTTATAGACCCAATTAAAATCATCTATGTCCTAATAGGATAATCCCAACATAAATATAATTATTTCATTACGTTAAAGCACCCCAAAAATCCCAATTAACCCCTAGATTAATTTATAATTTAAAACTAATTATATTATTATATATGTTAAAACTTAAAAGTTAAAAGAAAATAATAAAATCAAATAAAAGGGAAAATCCTCAAATATAGGAACCTAATTACTCTTTATTCTCACAATGTAATTTTTTTTTGACGAAAATGGCAAATAGAAACATAGAGATCATACTCAGAATCCATTTTCATTTGATATTAACATGCTATCCGCAAGAAGTAACAAAACAAGTATATATGATCTCTATTAACATGCTATCCTCCCCACGCGAGGTCATGCGCGCACATCCGATTTTAATTAGGGCGATTAACGTTGGATGAGCTTCTTAAATCCGATGATAAAAGTTTGGTTTCATTTTTGAGCTCTTTAGGCCGGTAGTTTTGGTCTTGAATTAATTAATGAATCAAGGATCTTTAAAACAAGTTTTTCCGGGGGATTGAAACTTGGTGCGGATTGAGGATTAGTCGGTGGAAACGCTTCATCAGATCACTTCTTACGCGGCATGCAGCACATTTGGCGCAGATCAAAGAGGTTTCATGCAAAGGGGTTAGCTGATGTGTATCATATGCTCTCTTATCTCCTGACGCGTGTATGCAGACATGTAACTGGATAAGTGTTAAGATCAAATATATTTGGTCAATTCTCTTAGATAGACTTTTTTTTTTTGAAATTTTGATTTTTTTTTTTTTTTTTTTTGAAATTTGAAACCCTAACCCCAAACTTACCCCTTAACTCTAAACCCTAAAGTCCAAATAAGTTAATCCTAAGAATATAAATACATATAAATGCATTTTTAGCTTAAAAAAATATTTTAGTTATTTTCTTCTTTAAAAACTATTTTTGTGACAAATAAACTAAAATAGACTATCTAAGGGAATTTCTCAATATATTATGCACAAAATTTTACTTTAATAGAATAAATATAAAAATTCTTCATTCTCCATCATAGTATCTATTTTCGATTTGTAGTATATATGTTTATGACAGATATTTAAAATTATTTATAATTTGTTGGTTCTCATATTGTTGTTGAATACTAAACCATTTACAAATGCTATGTTATATAACATATTCGTAATTAGTAATTTTTAAGAGAAATTTTTTTACATAACTCCTTTTAGTTTGTTATTCACAAAAATAGTTTCTAGGGAAAAAATGACCAAAATAGTTTTCTAAGACTATTTTTGTGACAAAAACTAAAAAAACTATTTAATAGAATTGCTCAATTTTTAATTATATTGATCATTTTTGATGTATTATTAATAAATTAAAATATTAGTTAGTATTTTTATGTATATTAATAAATTTATTTTTCCAAAATAAAACACATGTATTTTTAGTTTTAGTAATATAGATGCTGTATTAAAGTGATTTTGGGCTGTAAGATTTCCTCGTAATTGTCCAGTGGGCATTATCAATGAAAAACCATTGTGACAAAAGAAGAAAAAAAAAAACAGTTTTCAAAGATACACCACCGATCGATATATGCAAACCGGATGAGTGTGGTCGGCGTCCACCGTTTAGCTCCTCCTCCTCCTCCTCTACTTCCGGTACCTTTCTCTAGCTCTCATGAACCCGAACTCTTTAACTGATTACTAATCTTCCTCCTGTGTTCCCACCACCAGCTTTCTCTACTCCCTACTCCACATGCGTCCATCGGCTTCTTCTCTCTCAGCGTCGCCGCCGCCAATCAATCATTAGTTCACCGTAGTCACCGACTGGTTACCTCCTTCTGTCAAAGTGTTAGTCTTTCCCCCACCCCCCTCTGTTAATCGTCTTGTAAAGCAGAACCCATTGAGAATGTGTACATGTTTAGGCTTCCCATAAACCTGATGATGCTGAAGCTGACCCTTCCGTTCATCAAGGTACTGACTTTGTAGACTATAAAGATCTTAACTTTTCAACACTGCTTGCATTAAAGGCTTTGCCTTTTTATTTGTCTATCTTTGTGTTTATTGTTGTTAACTTGAGTTTTGACACTGTACTCTCTTCCTCTTTCTAAGGAGAAACAACGTTGGATAACAATGCGACACGCAGGAAGAACCCGTTCGTTTCACAAGAGTATGTGATTTTTACTTTAGTCTTTGATTTTATGCCTTCCTTTATGGCAGTTTTGAGTGAGAATTCGGTTATGCTTACAAGTAATTCTATCTTTTCTTCAAGACTCAATAGAGGACTCCACTTATTATTTTTTTATGCCTCTTGTTTTAACAATACGCACTTATTAGGTAATCAGTGTTATATGAAAAAAAAGTATTGTAGCTTGGGTTCTTCTTCCTTCTTTTATATGATAGGTTTTGGTTCAAAGGTGTTCCTCAGCTACTTGTCTTTTTCCTCTTTTGTGGTCATCATGAAAATTTCATTTATATGGTCTTTTCAAATCTGCATTGTAAGGAAGGATTTGGGGTAATTAATATAAGCTTAACGTACATATCCCTTCCTTATGCTGTGATAATTGCAGGCTTCTGAAGAAATTGAAGAGATATGGATTATCTGGAGTATTGTCTTACGGTTTACTTAATACAGTCTATTACAGCACAGCCTTCCTCTTGGTGTGGTAAGTAGAACATTCTTTTGAGCCTATGCTCTGCACAAAGATGCATGATCATAGTTATTTTATCATGGAACCTTACTTTGTGTTCCGTTTGCTCTCTATTTTTCTACTCTATATGCTACAGTATCATATGTTTCAGTACGTACGCGGCTTCAGTTTTCCCTTATCGTTGTTGTGTGCGCCAGCCAAATTTTATTACTAGCCACTGTTGATAGATTTGATTATTCAGTTATCTCTCTTTTTGAAGTAAGCAGCCTTCAGTATTCTAATTTTTCTTTGTTTTTGCTCCATCATAACACAATACTTGAGCGAGAACAGTGACGATCATGTATACATATGTATAGGTTTTATGTCGCCCCGGCACCTGGAAAAATGGGTTATCTTGCTGCGGCTGAGAGGTATGGAATAATGTTCAGCATTTCATAGCGCTATAGGGATCCTTACTGAAGACTCGATTTGGATGCAGATTTGTTAAAGTGATGGCCATGGTCTGGGCTGGAAGCCAAGTTACTAAGCTCGTCAGAATAGGAGGGTAAGTTGCTGATATTAGTTTCTTAATCCAAGATTGTACTTAGTTTGTTATGATGTTTGTACACATGAACCGTGTTTGATGGATTGCAGGGCAGTGGCACTTGCACCTATTGTTGATAGAGGACTGTCTTGGTTTACAGTAAAATACAAGTTTGAAAGTCAGGGAAAAGTGAGGCACCCAATATTGGTCTTGAGTATAGATAGATGATGATACGGAAGAGTAATCTAATCTGTGGATGCATTGTGATTTTTGACAGGCTTTCGGTGCAATGGTTGGGATATGTCTTGGTCTGGCTCTGATACTATTTCTTGTTGTGACGCTACTATGGGCCTAGCACAGAGTAATAGCTGCATTTTGAAGTTTTTGCGTTTACAACAATTTTGTTTTTGGTTACCACATGATGTACTTCACAAGTATTGTGGACATGATCTGCAGTGAAATTGCGGATTATTCTAAAGAAAGGCTTTTAATATTCCCAGATGAAGAAGAAGAAATGTATGTAAACTAAAATAATTAAGAAAATATTCAAATGTTTGATCTCTTAGGACATGAGTTAGAGCCGATTAAACCAAAACGAAGAAAGAAGGAAAGCTGTTTAGCATATCTCAGAGTTGCAGCCTTGCAGCAGCAAGAACAAGTAGAAATGGGTTATTCAAAGTTGGTTTATTTGATTTGATAACAATGTTGTAATACAATTGTGAAGCAGCCAAATAGTCTCCTTGAAGAAGAAAGCTTCTTTTAATCAGAGAGGGAGCACAAATACAAAGATAAATGATGAGGAGGTGCACCCATTAGCAGCAGCTTTATGGTGCAAATCAAGACAAAGCCATGGCGGGCTTGCTGGTCCCGTTAATAGCTGGGGCAACACCGCCTCTTGTGGCCTTCACGTATGAAAGGTATTCACTATAATGCATGCTGAATAATGTACTCTGGTAACGTGTTAGATGGATTCTCCTACGCACTGACTCAGTTATTTCACCGTTGTATCCTGCTTTACGCACCAGCGAATCTATTGCCTCTATCTTTGTCCAGCCTGTGGAAAGATACGTAGCCGTAAGATTTGATATATATACGGAGAGATCAATGCTGCATATAGGTTTCAAGTTTACACAAATAAAAATACTAAGCAAACCTAAGTTTGTATAATCATAAAAAATGGTACCTTCATGAGCTGGCACCTCAGGCAAATATGTGGCGTTTCGCCTTGTATTGGTCACAGGTTCAGTGAACTCAATGATTATACCATGCTTTCCCACCTTCATACTCAAAAACCAGGTAAATTTTGCAAGATATCAGAAGAAAATCGACAAAATTAAGTGAGTGGGAATATAACATGAGGGATGTGAAAACCACTAGGTTGAGGATTGAATAGCATGCACTACTTGTTTGGCGACCATATTCTTGAATTATGTTTTATGAAACAGGTGTGACTGACACAAAAGGAGTGAAGATAAATACCTCCCAATCAAGATAATCCTCTGCAGTTTCATAATCAGTCAGGACAGAGACCGTACATTGCAGATATGGAAGTTCTTTGGACTGTATTGGTGGGAACCTACGATCCCTCAGGGCACTGTAGTATTACATCAAACCAAAAGGGTGCATTTTCAATCAATGGCATTTAGGGAGAAAAAGGCAAAACAGATTAAGAAAACACACTTGGTCAAAGAACGGAAAAACAAAGTGCGAGGAGGAGGAGTAAGTAAGTACCTGGTCAAGGCATAATCCTTGAAGCCACTGATCAAGCGGCGTGCTTCCAGTGTACCAATACATCCACGCAATCGAGGCTCCCCACCATTCACTATTTTCTTCCACGTCACAAACAATGGACTTCAAGAAGAAAAGCAAAAAAAAAAACACTGGACTATGAGTAAGGAAAGAGTTAATATAAATACTGATCACAGCATATGAGCTAATTTGATATCTGCAATTGAACATAAACACTGACAGCAAAAAAAAAGAAGAAGGTTTCACTACAGAACACAACATCATGCATGCAAGAGCTGGAGACGAATGCCTTAACGAAGAGTCTCCAAGAACAGAAGTAAAAAGCTAAGTCAAGGGGGAGATTGATGGTAAAAGGGAGAAACTTGCAAAAGGTAAACTTGAGAGAGAAACAGAACTTGCATGTCATAAAATAAAATCACAAACACAAAAAAAAGGAATAAGGTTGAAAAGAAAGTAACTGATTGGCGTCGTCAAAGGCCGGTGGAGGAGTGTCGTCGTTGTTGTAGTGAGAGACCAAAGTGTCGAAACAGTACACAGCCATCTCTCTGTTCGCCATTCTTTTTTGCTTTAAAAAAGACAGAACCGCAGAAGAAGAACAAAAACCCCAAATTAGCAAGTAATTGTGAAGCTGAAATACGCAAAATTCTTGAATAAGAATGAGAATCAACACAAAGTTTTACACTTTCGTGTCACCCGAATGAATTCGGTTTCAGCTAAAACACAACCCAAGCGTTGAGACCAAAAGCAACTCCAAAAAATTAATAATGAATTACACAGAGCATAGCATTCTCAGACAAAAAAAAAGAAAAGTATGAAAATTTGAGATCGGACAAGGAAACTGAGCAAAAGCTAGAAGAGCATAGAGATCTGTAAGAAGAATTGAAATCAAACAGACAGTGAATCAATTGAGAGCGGAGAAAACCTGAAGGAATCGAAGAAGAAGAAGAAGATGGCGTGGTGAAATTGCAGCGTGTACGTTTAAGCCTTTTGAGCGCACTAATAATTAAATTCTTTTGGTTCGTGTCTCTTTTTCTCATCAATGTGATACGTCTCCCTTCCTCGATTAGAGGTTGCACTTTAAAAAAAATAGATTTGTTGATATATGTTTATTTACTGATTTCTTGATATATGTGTTGGATGTAAATCTTTCGTAAGAAAATAAAAAGAAAAACTAATATTAGTGCTAATTTTTTATAATATATTAGGTGTCGATCTAATAATATATACTCAAAAATTTTAATATTAGTGCTAATTTTTTATTTATATCTAAGTTATTAAGTTAGATATAGATCTAATTTATTTATTACTCCTTCCGTTTCGCAAAGAATGTCGTTTTAGAGAAAAAAATTTGTTACAAAATAAGTGTCGTTTTAAGATTTCAATGCATAATTTATTGATTTTATTTTTCAGTTTAATTTTCTATTGGTTGAAATATGATTATGTTTATGGGTAATGATGTTTTTCTATAGAAAATATGCAAAATTAAATATTTTTTTAATCTGTGTGCAAAAAGCTAAAATGAAACAGAGAGAGCATAAATTATCTAATTTTGATATCTATATTGATAATTGATATATTAAATTTGTTTCCTCTTTTTATTTAGAGAGATATTTTATACTTAGTACTAAATATAAACATAAAATCATGTTATCTTAACCCTTTTGATCATACATCTTAAATTATTTGAAAGCTCCCATAGTGATAAATTCCCAAAAGAATATTCAACAATAATCAACAAAGATAAAAAAGGGGTAAATGTGAGAGGCTGCTAATACTTGTTTAGGCTACATGAGCCAGACAAGTGAGACAACGACAAGCTCCTCACTTCTCAAGACTTTTGAGAACTCCCCTTGTTATCAAGTTCTTCCAACACAGCCCACAGTTTTGGATCCGCATAGTTCTCGATTAGAAAAGCGGGTTTTGCTTGCATAAGCATGCTTGCTGGATTACCCGTAGTCAGTCCAACCACAGGCATCCCAGCAGCAACTCCAGCTTTTATACCAGAAACCGAGTCCTCAAACACTAACGTATGCTCCTTTGACACGTTAAGCACCTCAAGAGCCTTCAAGTAAGGCCCCGGGTGTGGTTTGGGGTACTCACATTCAGACCCAAGAATCACTGCCTGGAAGAAATCAGTCAGACCAAGTTTAGATATCATGAGCTCTGCGTTTTCTTTTGGAGCGTTTGTGACAGCAGCTCGTTTCAATCCACGTTCCTCTATCCATTTGGTCAGTTTTATAAGCCCGTCAAGTGGCTTTATCTTCTCTGCTACAAGTCTAATCAATAAGAGGAAAACAAAGTTAAATCCTCAAACTAACTCAAACCTTAAAAAGAAGTTTAAGACTTACTTGCGATAAAGAGCTTCTTTTTCCTCACAGAACTCTAACCCTCTAGCAACATCATCAGGGAAGAGAGCAAGAGCAATCTCAGAGTTGTGTTTTCCACCAATATTCTCAATAAAGAACTTTTCGTCTATTGGTACACCATTGTTAAAACCAATCTATGAATGATACAAAGAAAGCAACATTTTGTCACAAGAACTTGACAGTAAGTAATGTAATAAGGTTCCAAGACATGTTTTTTAAAGTATTCATTATGAACTAACCTGTTGGAGCAGTTCTTGGAAGGCGATAAGGTGGATGGGATCAGAGTCACAGAGTGTACCATCAACATCAAAGAGAATGGCTTCTAAAGGAGCAAGATGTGAGAGCGAAGGTTTGCTGCTTCACAACATAACAAGACACAGAGATCAAAACTACTATGAGATTGCATCAAAAGGATCAAACTTTCGGATACCCAATTCGATTAACAACTATTGATTGTGTTTTTTAAATATTAACAATGATTAGCAGCAAGTTCCATTGATCTTGGAGATCGTGTACTAGCATATACATAACAGAGATCGTATGAATCGTTGAATGAAATGACGATGGGAGAAATTGAAGTGTACCTCTCGGAAGAGTTCAGATCGGAGAAGCCATTCATTGGTGATGAAACTGAGAAGAAGCGAATCTATTCGAGAAAGAAAGGAATGGTTTTCGAGTAGAGATGATGCAAAAAAGCAGAGTGAAAGAGGAGAAAATGGGATCTTAATGGTCCGCCAGGGGAAGATTCGCGGACTTTTCTTCGCCACGTGGCAGCTTTTCTTTCCTTAACGCAAAATTGTTAACCGGGAAAATCATACCGACATTCGGTTTAGACATTGAAATTGCGAACCAAATCACTAAATCAGTCATTTATCACCCTCCAAATGTTATTTCTATATTTATTACACTTTTCACAAGTTCTTTGTTTTGTTATTTTGTTACACATTAGACCCAAGTGCTAACATTAGGCCCAAGTACACTTTACACATTATGTTTTGTTTTCCTTCACTCCAAACTCAATTTCCTTTTCACTGAACATGTTTTAACCTTACAACTTTTGTTAATTTGATTCAAGCTACTAAGTTATTTTAGTTTTATTTTAAAAAATTTCTTGGGTGTAAAACTTAAGATGGTTTAGTTTGTCACAAACAGTTTCTAACAAAAGAAAGTATTTTTAAACATTAATACGCAGTTTTGTAGCATATATGAGTCCATAAACTATGTTTTCAGATATTGGAAGTGTGACCATAAAACATGAAAACTGAGTTTAACATGACACACTCTTCTCTTCTTGAATCATGTGACCAGCGACAGTAACTTTATTATCAGATCGGATAAAAGGGTATAGAAAACGCAAATGTTGGAATAGAAACATAAAACCGAAAGAAATTCAAATGTTCAATAACCACAAGTCTTTGCAATACGTTTTAAAACGAAATTAATTGGATTTGGATAGTAGTGTGAGCAAGAAATCTCTATAGTTCCCTTTAATCTTTTCTTGAATTGTTTGGGCCAAAGTCTCTCCATAGAGCTGGTTATACTCTTCTGCTATCTCCTTCATGTCACTATGATCTGCTCTCGTAACAAACACTCTTGTCAACCATTTCTTGGTACCCTTGTCCGCATCTTTGTTCAAAGACGCATTCAAAATCTACAACCAAAGACAAGAAACTTCATTAGAACAAGAAAAGTTCATACATGATAGTAGATGTTATTATATAAGTTCATTCGTATTACCTTGCTGAAATACACAGTGGGTTTGAGCAAACAAAGCAATGCTTCATTGATGAGTGAAGACTCAGATACACCCTGATGATCAAAACCACAAGATTTTCTTGATCTCATTAGAAAAAAATAGTTAAACATATGAATCAAATTAAACATAGGGGTTATATATATAAGAAGTGAGTTGTCATATGTTATATACCCCAAGAAGATCAGAGCCTTTGATTTGGTTAAAGTGTTTGTAGAGATGTTGGAGATGGAGTTTGCTTCTTGTGCTCAGAATCCTAACAACCTCATCATTCTCTATGGCTTTCTCTCCTGAAGAAGCCACTGCCTCAGCCAGAATCTTAGCGTCTGATTTGGCGGAATCTTCCTTCACCTTATTCCCTTCGTATCTATAAGCACTCACGAGCCCCACAAGCAGCTACACAACACACACAGAGAGAGACAGTGAGTGAGAAGAGATCAAGTGCTGGAGGGTGTATGGTAAGTAAGAATGTACTGACCTTGCGTTGAGAGCCGTGGATGTGAGAGGCAATGTCTTCTTCCATAGACTGGTCGAAGAGAGAGTGATAAGCTTTGCGTGCGCCTAGGAGATCTTCAGAGGAGCGAGTACATGACACCTCCACGATGAGGTTGTAAGATTCATCTCCTTTCTTAAGTGCTTTCTTAACCAACCTTGCGTCTCTCTCCCATGGATGCATCGACCACATCACCACCGCGTTCTATATACACATCACAGACCAAACTTTCATCATTTCCAACAAGTAGAAACTCACTGGTTATCTTAGGATCCTTGAAAATATGAAACTAGTATAACAACATAGCATAGAGTATTTGATCAACATTCTTGAGACTATATGACTAATTAATCTCTAATACTCTAACCAACCACACACTAAATAATTACATAAACAGAAAATCTATCTGTACAAAGGTTAACCCAATTATTAATTAGTTTATGTATTATTACTTTAATATTTAAGAAAATTCAGCAATTTTAGTTTTTTATTAAAACTGAAATATATGTTTGTGTACTTTTATTAGGTAAAAACAACAACTGATTTGTTATTGGGTAAAAAACTAGTAGAAATGGTAAAAAAAAAGAAACTATATAGATTTAGATGGTAACAATTTTTACCAAAAAAGTAAAAACTATATAATTAATAGTAATAAAATATTTAGAAAGATAGATAATTAAAAAGGCCAGAAAATAAAAGAAGGAAAGATAACTGACAGTGAAACGAGAGAACTCAAGCTTGAGATGCTTGACAAAGTGATCATGGCATTTCTCAAAAGCTCTTTCTTCATCTTCCACAAAGAAACTCTTGCTTGCTTTCCTAAACAACTTGCGATGATCCTTGTGTGAGTTTCCCAGAGTACTAATCAATGCTCCCTCATCAACTCCCATTCCTACAAGTTTTGTTAAATGATTTCAAATAGTTGATCTCGAAATCATTCTCAGTAATATCATTGTACAATGACTGTTTTTCATAGTTACCTGAGATTGCTTTGGTGATGCCTTCCAAATCGAGAGTGTGAGCCATTTTTCTTGCTTTTTTTAGTTCTGTATTTGTTTCTGCTTTGCTTTGGTTGATGCGGTGAGCTAAGGAAGATAGACAAGTTGTTTTATATGATGCTGATTATTAAGGGTGATGTTGTGGTTTACGTAGGGAGACAAGGGTATTTTCGGTAATGAAATAATTTATTTATTTTGGTGTAAAAGTTTGTGTTCAGATTTAAGACAAACGCTAGGAGGCACTGTTGTGACAAGAAGTAACGCCCACGAGATTTATTGCATCTTCTAACAACTGTTTCATATGAAAAGGATGAATTACACTAGTCCAAGACAAATTAAAACTTACTGTTTTTGTTTTGTTTTAACTGAACTTTATTAAGTTTGACCATGATATAAACTGCATTTTAGTATATCCTCCTCCGTTTCAAATTATTTATCGTTCTAAAGTATAATTTTTGTTTCAAAATAAGTGTCATTTCGGATTTCAATGTAAAATTTATTGGTAATATTTTTTATTTTATTTTTTTATTGGTTGATATATGGTTAGGTGTATTGGTAATAGTATTTTTATTTTGAAAATATGTAAAATTAAATATTTTCTTAATTTGTGTGCATAGAACAACAACTAATATGAAACATAAGGAATAGGGAGTATAATCATCATGTCTATAATACAAAACGGGTTCCGGGAAAGAACAAGAGGTCTAACAGTTTTCAAATGTATATTTATTTTGTCACAACTTGTA
>MU108046.1:0-34779 GCA_012274485.2 Sinapis alba
ATCCTGGGACTCGGTATTCGTACAATTTCGTCTCACTACGAAGCGAATATTTAGAGTTAAGGAAAGAGATCATATCTCGCCTCCATCTTCATTCGAATGCGTTTTGTTTATCAGTTTTAATTCGTATTTCGATTCATCTATTTCCTTACCATCGCTTTATTATTATCGTTTATATCAGTTCGGTTTTCCGGCTTCTACACACTTTTGACTTAGGGTAGATCTATGATAAGGTCCTCAAAGGAGTGTTGTTTTGCACTTTTGTTAACATTTTTGACATGCAACATGTTATAGAAAAACTATAGTCCAACATATGTCTTTGTCCCCGGCTATTAGAATAGTCCAAAATACTTTACATCCTTAACTTGCATGTTGACTTGGTGAGTCTTTCTACACCACATGGACATTTCTCAGACGTGACATGGGTTTCATGCCATTAGAGCATGTTTCGGGAATTTTCAGACAAATCATTAATTCTGTTATATATATATATATATTCACCCACTAACTTTCTTCCCATGTGATGCTGATGAATTTGACCCACTCACCAAAACCTGGTGATTACGATGGCACATGAATTTCTCGAGCTTAATCCTAATAACCATCTTACAAGCCAACAGAGATAGTATGTATCTTTCACATTACAAAGGAATCTTATTGCTCTTATTGGAAGTTTTAAAAACCATCAATACATGTTTTCACGGCAGGAGAACAACGGAGCCAGATGTTATCCTATTCTCAAGGTCTGCGTGAGCATCAGCGACACGAGCCAACGGGTACTTGTGGTTTACACGAGCCTTTATGACCCCTGAAGCAACATTGGCGAAAACCTCACCTGCACACTCCAACAGCTCGTCTCGAGTTTCATTGTATTGCATCATGGAAGGTCTTGTCAAGAAGAGTGACTTTGGAGCAAGATCAGATAATGGAACCGGGTCTGGAGTTCCGGAAGATTGTCCAAAGCTCACCATGTATCCTCTGTTCTTTAAACACGCTAATGATCCCTTGAAGGTGTCTTTACCCACTGAGTCATAAACAACATCGACTCCTTTGCCTGATGTAATGTCCTTCACCCGTGAAACAAAGTCCTCGTTCTTGTACATAATAACATGGTGGCATCCATCTTCTTTGGCTTGAGCTGCTTTCTCATTGGTGGAGACAGTTCCAATAACAGTGGCTCCAAGAGCATTTGCCCATTGACACAACAAAGACCCAACTCCACCAGCTGCAGCGTGGACAAGGATTGTGTGCCCACGTTCGACCTTTCCAAATACAAATAGGACTTGACTCAATACAGTGAAGAGATCTTTATGTTAGAAGCAGATTAAATAGAGATCTTTTAGCCAAGTTTCAAACTACCTGAACCTGCAGGCTCAGTGACTAACCTTGAAGCAACGGCGAAGAAGAAACTGCGCAGTCATACCCTTGAGCATGATTGATGCTGCAACAATAGGTTCAATAGACGAAGGAACAGGAACCACTTTATCTGCAGGAAGGATCTGTTCTTCAGCATATGCACCCATAGGACTTCCAGCATAAGCAACGAGATCACCAATCTTTCTGCCAGTCAATCCTGACCCAACAGCTACCACCTCTCCAACAGCCTCCATACCTATGATCACAAATGGCATAATATAAGTTAAGAGATAAACTTCTGCTTTGTGTAAAAAAAGTAAGGTTTTGTAAAGAGTAGAACCTGGTGTGAAGGGCATAGAAGCTGGCTTGTAAACACCTTTCCTGTAGTAAACATCAATGAAGTTAAGCCCAATTGCCTTGTTCTTCACGCGTATCTCACCATCCTTTGGCTCCCCTACTTCCACATCTTCCCATTTCAGAACCTTCCCATTACAAACAACACCACAAATGAAATACTTAGAATCAATGTAAAAAAAATTCTAGGCGGTAGTTAGGCGTTTTATATCGGAATTATGGATAAACGACCGTCTAAAACCGATTTTTTTGAGCATTTAGACTGATTTTTTGAGCGTTTAGACTGATTTTTAGGCTGTTTAGACCGATTTTTAGAACACTGCTTAGAATACAGATGAAGCAAAATGAGAAAAACAATCAGTTTGATAGCATAATATACTTTAAAAGCAATGCCTACACAATCCTGAATCTTACAAGTAACCAAAGCTATGTCTGAAAACACATCACTGATTACAATCTCTAATCATTGAAGCAATATAGCGAGACACACAATCTCAGCATAATTCGATTAAAATCAGACCCAGAAACTAAAAAATCGAAACTTTACTCACCTCAGGACCGCCATGCTCGTAAACTCTAATACCTTTCACCATCTTCTTCTTCTTCTCCGAGGAACCCTCCACCGCGACTGTACTCAGAGCTTTTACAGCAGCACCACGAGTGGACAACGAGAAGCTCGAGGATTCTGCAAGACTTTGACGAAAGATGAGATTTTTAACGGGGTTTCGTGGAAAACTAGAGATAGTTTGGTGAGGAAGTGACAGATGTCGTGACGCTTGATGAAGAGTCAAAGCTGCCATTTTCTATGGTTCTCTTCCTAACTTAACTTTTATTTTGCTTTTCTCATTCTTTGTCCTAACTTCCAGTAATTACATTTTTCACCATATTACTTTTAGTACATTTACAAATACACACCTTAAAAGCCTTACAAGCATCTAGTGAAATTATCGGTTTTATTTTGTAAATTTAGAAATCCAAATGAAATCCAATGTTATTTATTTTTTACTTTAAATTATATGTTAAAATTATGTTTCATTGTATCTATATTTAAGACTTTAATTCAAATTTATTTAATGGATTTATGAAGACTAATTAAATTCACATATTATATTTAAAAACCAGTACTTTTTTTTGGAATTATAAGAGTTTTTAAACCAATTAAAATATGAAAATGAATAAAACCTTTATAAACATGTAAAATCACTGGAATGTGAGAATTTCGCTAATGGAATGTGAGAATTTCGCTACTGAAATTTGGTTCAGGTATTTTTTTATTTGTCAATTTAGAAGTTTAGGTCTCAGTTACAATGATAAAATAAGATGAAGGACAAGTAAGTAATTATAAAGTATTTCTGAAAAGCTTACACGTGGCACCAACAGAACATCTGTTACGGAATGTATTTGTTTTCTTTCCTTTTTGTCAATAACATTTTTTTTTCTTCTTCTTCTCAGCTCCAGGGGAAATTCGAAAGGTGGAACCTTTTGATCTCCTGGGGAGAGGAGCGATCAATTACCTTTCTTTCATCAATTCGCTGACTCCTTTGACTCTTCTCGTCGTCTTTGATCGTCTCGACGGACTTCGTTTCGTTCGATTCGATCATATCTGAGGACTTTTAAAGGTTTGATGATGATCGATTGCTCTGTTCTTCTGATTGTCGTTGATTGATTAGAGGATATGGGTTTAGGGTTCTTGTTCATAAAGTTATCTCCTTTTGCAGTTAAAAGACTTTTTTTTATTCAAGAAATTGATTTATAGAGTCAAAGTCTGGGGCTTTTTAAGGTTTTTGGTTTTCTGTAAAACTTGTATATGATTGGATTGAAGCTGATGACTTTTAGAATCGAAAGAGTCAAAACACATGACTTGTCACTTTATGTCATGATCTAAACAGGTTTCGAAGTGGGTTGCTTTGAAGTAATTGGTCAATAGAATAATGTCTTCACTCATCTCACAACAATGGCAGGAGAGAACCAGTGGGTTCTTTTCTTCATCTGGTTAGTTGATTTCTAATACTAACTTTTGTTTTTCAATCTCTGTGTGATTGTGGTTTTGTAAGCTTTACTATGTGTTTGAATTAGGAACGAAGCTTAGGGAAGCCAGGCAATCAGCTGGTAGTTTTGTCGAAGAAGTCGCTAAAGATGCGAAAGTGAACGTTGCTGATGTTGCAGAAAGAGTTGGGTCCTTGTTCAAAAGCAGGTGGGCGATTCTTCAGCAGCCTGCAACTAGACACGCCGTGCAAGAACACCTTATAACAGCTGCTGCCACAACCGGGACATTGGTCAGGAAGGGTATCACTGAGACTAAAGAAAAGGTTTCCGTTGGAAAGATCAAAGTGGAAGAGGTATATTTTTGTCAAAAGACAAGAACGGTTGTTGTTGTTTCGTTTTCTTAATCTTGTGACAGCTAAGTAAGTTCTTTGATCTTCTGTCTTCTTTTTTTAGGCGGCGAAAAAGACTGCGCAAAAGAGCAAGACTCTTTTGACAGATATCGAAAGATGGCAGAAGGTATTTTGAGCCTTAGATCTGATTCTAGCTGTTGATTTGAGTTTGGTCTCTTAATTTTTTGTTCTTTATAAACCTGCAGGGAGTTGCCAGCTCAGATGGTAAGACAAGTCGCCAGAAAAGGCCTATAAACCTAATTGGTTAAACGGAAGATAAATGATTCTGTCAAAGAGGATTAATTGTCCTTTTCTTGAGTTAAATATCAGTGATTAATATTCTGCTTGGTAACTTTTTCACTATATGACAATCTTTTTTTGTGCTCAGTGTTTGGTGTTGCCATTGAGGTCACTGTCCAGCGGCAGGAATCAAGCAGGCCTATTCCATTTATACTGATGAAATGCGCGGATTATCTCATTTTAACAGGTAACTAATAACATTCCAACTAATCTCCCCTTAATGGTCTTATAGTTGAGATTTTAGCGTCCATAAAAATTTACTAAAGACTTTAATTTAAAAAATCATAGTTTGGAGATTTATTTCTATCTAAATAACCTCTAAAAGTTTTAGGGACCTAGACTAATGTTTCATTGGGCTGTGCCAGAACCAGCCATGTATAGCTAATACCTACTCATGCTGTGGTATTCTTGTGGTTATCTTTTCTTCTCAGGACTTAGCTCACCAAATTTGTTCAAAACCGAAGGAGACAAGAAGTTGATCCAACAATTGGTTTCTGCTTACAATCAAAGTACCAACAAACATTCTAACAAGTTTTCTTCTCTGTCTCTTATGGCTTCTCTGTGTTAAACTAATCACTTGTTTTGACAGATCCCAGCGCGTCAATACCTGAAGGCGTGAATCCGGTTGATGTCGCTGCACTCATGAAATACTATCTTGCTAGCCTTCCAACACCACTAACTACTTTTGAGCTTTACAATGAAATCAAAGATGCAAGGTCGAGCGTAACCAGAATGAGGAAGTCACTCCAGAAGCTTTCCAGTGTCAACTATAATACACTGGAGTTCATAACAGCGTTGTTGCTTCGTGTGAGCCAGAAAGCACAACTCAACAAGGTAGGACTATCTTATCTACAATCTCTTTAACATAGTTTTGTACAAGTAGCTCTGGTTTCTGATGATTGAGAGTGGTTTTATTGCATTTTGGATCAGATGGATTCACACAGCCTAGCTATGGAAATGGCTCCGGTGATCATGTGGCGAGAAGAGAAGAGACCTGAATCTTATAGGGAATATTGGAGACGCCCATCGAGGAGTCCTAAGAAAAGCATTGACTTTGAAACTGCTTCTCCATGGGACTTGCTCTCAGGTAAGAAAACAGCCTTAGCTTTTATACTTTTACCATTGAAGCCTAGTTACATGATGGTCATTTTGATCTTTAATGGTTTAACAGATGAAGGAGAAGGTGTAGCAGATGCATCTTCATCGATCTCTCTGGAAGATATTATTCAAGTTGATTTTGGTGCGGTCGACGTTGTGCAGTGCTTGATTGAACATCACAATGCGATTTTCACTGATGCAGGGGAGACTGTATGGAGGTGAAAAACAACAGTTTTAACTGATCTTTCTCTGATGATTTGAGATTCTTAATTTCTGGACCAAACCAGAAGAACATACCTTACCATTTTGATCTGGATAAATGATTAACTAATGGTTTCAGTAAATAAGCTTCGCTTCATTTGGTTCCTGTGTAAACATTGTTAAGACTTCAGAAGCTGTTAAAAAATAATTTTATTTTTTGGCTATCAATATTCTCATTGTTTCCGTATATATCAAAATAAAGCAAACACGGAGCTAATAAGACGCATTATAGTTAGAACTTCCAAACCGATTAATCCGGACTGTATAAACTGCAGTGGCAGTCACTCATGAGCAGTTGGTCTCAAAAGTAGACAAGGTTCTGTCTGAATGGTTTGGTTTCAGGTAGCTTTAAAGAGAAAACATTTGAACCTTGATTGTGTAACTTATGGTACGTGATGGGCTATGCTAGGCCTGCGGGTTTTTCGGTTTGTTTTTTATTGCTAAGAATGATCCAGGGAGGTTTTTCTCTAATGTTTCTTGAGTGTAACGTTAAAACGATCTAACTATGGTTCTTCAATTCTTGTTTGCTTGGTTGGTTGATGTTTTACTTACCAAGTTATAGAGAGCACGTGACAAGGAAACAAGCTGACATGGACAATGTTCAAGTCTTCACGGTTCTCTCATGATTCAGGAAGCTGCTATTTTTTTCTCTACTTCAGAGAATCATATTGACATTTTTAGTATGAAACTTTGAAGGTTTTCTGCAAGTGGTCATAGCTTGTATGTACTTGTAGACAAAGAAACTGCAAGAGTTTCATGTCCATAAATACAGAACGGCAAGCTCGTTCTGAGTATTCTGAGATAGTGTTTCTTTAAACAGATATATGTTCCCCCAATGGCCGATTTAGTTTCTTTCGGGTGTCTTAATTGATCAGACAAAGAGACCGATTCTTTTGCCAATAAACAACAGAACATAGTTGGGGGAATATTTTATTAGTATATCCTCTACCATTCTATAAGATTATAAAAAGCAAGTTGGAAGGTTTTTTCAATTATTAAAGCATGATAAATACATGCAATACATGTTATAATTTGTGTTATGTTAGAATAAGCAATCACAAAGTATAGTAAGAAACTAGTTTTAAAGAAAAAGACGTGACAAGGGAAGAGAATGTCATGTATGCAACTAAATCCTAAGAATGTAATCCTGTCCTTTCAAACTTGGCTCTATACTAGGTACAACTCAAAACTATGGTATAAAAATAAAACATATGTTCGTAATCATGCTCACAGAGGATCTAATCGTTATTGAAACAATAGTGGTTAAATTTCTGAATCAAAGAAAAAATATTGTTTTGAAATAGAAATATAATTTTTTTTGGATTTGTGAACAATAATTGTTAAAACCAAGAAAAAAAATCTTAATTATTTTGTAACTAATACATTTTTGTTTTTGTCTTTTTATATGTCCTATCGATTGATTTGGTTGGTTTCAAAAGGTAGTACTTAGTACTACAAAATAGACTACTCTGAAAGCATATTATATTTTTTGACCCGATTTTAGAATACATTCCAATTAATTCCAAAGAATGAACTGTTTGTTTGTTATGATCCATCATATTAATCACTTGAATGAAATGCAAATCCAGACTAACCAAATACTGATAATAATTATCAGTAAACATATAACTAACATGAGTACACGGTGAGTTTCAAGAAATTACCACTAAAATACTATCATTTGGTTAACTTATGTGTATTATAAGTTAACATAATTTAAAAATAAATTATATCAGGCAATAGTGAATTTTGAGCTGTATAATAATTTAATATAGTAAAATATTTGTTATAACTTTTGATAAATTTTGTTAATACAAATTAAATCGTATAGAATGATGATAATGTGTTGAAAATGTTACTATTAATCTACTTATATAAACTATTAGGCATTTCTTTGTCAATATACCGTACAACTCAAAACTATTGTCTAAAATAAAACCTATGTCCGTAATCATGCTCACAGAGAATCTAACGGCTTACTGAAACAATAAAGAATTGGGTTCTGAACTTTAATGGTGATAAAAAAAAAGGTGTAGTGTCTTACATTCATTATTTTGAGAAGTCATTTTCTAATATTTATTCGGTGTAAATTAAGGTAATAAAAAAACTGAATATTTTAATTGTTTGACTTTGTTTGTTTAAAACAAAAAATGCAACACGAGGGATATACCAACGTAGATCCTTTTACGATAAATTTATAGAAACTAATATGTTTTATTATTTCAAATTTTCAACGTATGAAGAAAATTAGTTAACTATGGAGGGGTTTGTGGCGGCAACAACGTGCTTTCTTCTTCTTGCTAGAGTTTAATAAACATTGCATTTTAGACTCTGTTTTTGTTTTTAAAAAAAAAAGTTTCAGGTAAAGCAATGGAAGCAGCAAGAGCATTAAGCGACCTATCTCTACCTTCACCACCACCACCACCACCTCATGTTATAGCTGTTGCCATTAATGGAAAGAAGAAGAGCAAATATCCCATCTCTTGGGCTCTTGAGAAGTTCATCCCTGAAGGCTTCTCTGCTTACAAACTCCTCTATGTTCGTCCTCCTATCACTCACATCCCTACCCCAAGTAAGTTGTGTGTGACAACTAGAACTCAGAATATTGTAACTTGATGCACAAGTTATATGTTACAAAGATCTTATTTGGTTTTTGCAGTGGGGAATGCCGTTATGATAACAGAGCTTAGACATAATGTAGTATCAGCTTACGTCAAAGAAGTTGACAGGAAAACAAACGAGATGCTTCTTCCTTACAAGAAAATGTTCGAAAAGAGAAAGGTTCAAGTAGAGATTCTTGTACTGGAATCAGACGAGACTGCAGAATCCATAGCAGAAGAGATTGTTCGAATAAAAGTCACCAAACTCGTTATAGGAACGTCTCTTCGCGGATTCTTTTCAAGAAAGATCGATATGTCTTCTATGATCGCAACCGCTGTTCCAAGATTCTGCACAGTCTTTGTTGTCTTAAAGGGGAGGCTAGCTTCTATGCGTCCTTCTGATTCACACACTAGTTTAAGCATAAAATACGAGAGAAGCAGTACCACTAGTGGATCCACTGATAGTCCTAGAGCTCCTTCTGGTAAGCTTTGACTCAAAATTTGAATCTATATGAATCTTTAAACATGTCAGTTACTTACTTGCTCTGGCTGAAACAGAGTACCAAAACTCTGTTTCTTTTGTTTCTCGAAGCGAGGTGGTTGAGATGGATACGAGTTCTATCGAGACAGATCAGTACTCGGAAGTATCTACAGGGAGAGGGATGCAGATTGTACAGAGCAGTGATGAAGGGAAGAAGAGTATCAATAGCAATGAGAGCTTTAGTGCATCGTTCCCAATAGGGGTGGAGGCGTATAACGCGATGAGCTGGACTTCTAAATGGAGAGATCATGTGGACAGGAGAGAGATTGTGAGCTCGTGTTCTAGCAACAGCCACGAGATAGCGAATATGGATTGGGGAGCAGTGGCTCCTGAGAGTGAGAACTGTTCTTTTGTTTCTCAGCAAACTTCTAACATGTCTGAAGGACTCCTCAGTGTCAACTCCGTGACTGATAATCAGGTAAGTTCATCGTACTGATTATGTTTTATTCAGAGAGATGAGAGCCAGAGACATCAAGTTGTCTTGATCTTGATTCTCTTTTTAGAGACAGAAGAAGCTTTTGTTTGGAACTGAAACTAGTATTAGGACCATGTCCCATAAAATATATCTAACTATCAGCAAACTAATTTTTCATTATCTATTAGATTTTTCCGTTTTAATACTGTATCAGAGTGTTATCAGTGTTTATGGAATATGTTCCTATCTAACATAACGCTGTTGGATCACATATGAGTTAAAAACTGTACATCTAAAATGTAGGCGAATCTGAGCTTTGAGATAAAGAGGCTAAGAGCCGAACTGAAACATGTTGAGGAGATGCATGCCTTGACTCAAACCGAGACTATCAATCCCTCAGAAAAGGTTTTAACAAAGATTTTTGAACTGCATAGACTGTGGCATTCTTTTTGTATTATGTTCCATTTGGTGTTCTTACTTTAGTTTTGGCTGCAGGTAACTGAACTAAACCAGAGAAGATTTGATGAATCAGAGAAGCTTGTGGAGATGATAGATGAGGAAGAAGTAGCTAAAGATACAACTTCAAATGAGAAGAAAAGATACAAAGAGGCGATAAAGGAGGCAGAGAAGGTTAAAGAACTCATAATACAAGAGGATTTACATAGAAAAGAAGCTGATATCAAAGCAGAACGCGAAGCTCAGGTGAAAGATAAGCTCCAGGCCTCTCTCGTCTCTCCTGGGGTACAGTATCAACATTACTCATGGGAGGAAATCACAGCAGCCACTTCTAACTTCTCTGAAGATCTCAAGATCGGAGTTGGAGCCTATGGAACCGTTTACAAATGCGATCTGCATCACACAACCGGTGCTGTCAAGGTCCTTCACGCAGGAGAAACTCAGCTCTCTAAACAGTTTGATCAAGAGGTGATAGTTTTTTAGTATCCATTGTGAAAAAAAATTCTCCAACAAAAACCGACCAGAGTCTAAATGTTTTGTATCTATGTTTTGAAAGATTGAGATCCTGAGCAAGATCCGTCACCCACACCTCGTCCTTCTACTTGGGGCATGTCCTGAGCGAGGCTGCCTCGTCTATGAGTACATGGACAATGGAAGCTTAGATGACCGTTTGATGCTAGTCAATGACACGCCTCCTATCCCTTGGTTCGAGCGTTTCAGGATTGCTTTAGAAGTAGCTTCTGCACTCGTCTTCCTCCACAAATCCAAGCCTAGACCCATCATTCACCGAGACCTAAAACCAGGAAACATCTTGCTTGACCACAACTTCGTTAGTAAACTCGGCGATGTTGGTCTCTCCACAATGGTTAACCAAGACGACGCTGCTTCTAGACTAACCGTCTTGAAGAAAACAAATCCAGTGGGAACACTTTGTTACATTGACCCTGAGTATCAGAGAACTGGTCTCATCTCACCAAAATCTGATGTGTATTCTCTAGGTGTTGTGATTCTGCAGCTGATAACCGCGAAACCCGCGATAGCCATTACTCTTATGGTGGAAGAAGCTATTGGGAACGATGCTGAGTTTATGGGATTGTTGGATGTGAAAGCTGGAGCTTGGCCTATTAGTGAGACTCGTGAGTTAGCTGCTTTGGGACTGTGTTGTACAGAGATGAGACGCAGAGACAGACCAGACCTTAAGGATCAGATCATCCCTACTTTGGAACGGCTTTGGAAAGTCGTTGACAAAGCTCAAAACTCGTTCTCGAGGAGTCCCTCTGGTCCTCCATCTCACTTCATTTGTCCACTTCTCAAGGTCTGAACCTAGTTTCGTGTACAACAAGAAACCTAAATGGTTACTTGCTAATCAAGAAACGTTGCTATCTTCATGATTTAACCTAATGTGTTGGTATTGATTACAGGGAGTGATGAACCAGCCGTGCTTAGCTGCGGATGGGTATACTTACGATCGAGAAGCCATGGAGGACTGGCTGACAGAGAAGGATACGTCGCCTGTAACCAACCTTCCATTGCCTAACATGAACCTTCTTCCTAATTACACTCTTTACTCAGCAATCATGGAGTGGAAGAAATCTAATAAACTATAGTGAGAGAGAGAGAGAGATTCAACAATATGCACTATCGTCACGGTTCTCCCATGAAGCTTGTAAACTTCTCTACTTCAGAATCATACAATATTTATTCTTATCAAACGAAAATAGGTTCTTGACATTTTTTTTATTATGGAACTTTGTAGGTTCCTGACATTTTTATTATGTGACATTTTGCACATATATATTAAAATTTATATCATTAATTAATGTGTTTTTATTTGTGTTTTATTTGATTAGTGATCTAAACAAAGGGTAAAAATTGGAATTGTTATTTAATGTAATGAATTAAAAATATAAAATAACATCTATAATGAACTAAAAAATTAATATATAAAATCATTTAATATAAAACGGATATAGTAAGTATTATTAAAAAAAACAAGGAAGTTTATGTCTGAAAATACGGTCAAATTCGTTTTGACAATTCTAAAATACTCCGTCTTTTTTAAAATGATAAATGATTTATATTTTTAACACATATTAATAAAATAAATTAAATTTCAATTCTGAACCAAAAAAATAAATAACTAGATATAATGAACTTTTCTAAAATTTACAACTAATTCTTATAATTTGATAAATGTATTAAAAATACAAAATGCATGTTTTTGAAATATTTTATTTAGAAAACATGTATCGAAACAGAGAGTATTGTTTCTTTTTTAACAGATATATGTTCCTCATTGGCTAATAAAGATTCTTTAGGACTTGTCTGAATTGATCAGACAAACTTAGGATCTTTTCCCCAGTAAACAACAGAATTTATGAATGTAGTTGACTTCCTGTAATTTTAGTGATTAAATTGCACGAGCACAGACAGCTAAGGGAATACCTCGGTATATCCTCTATGATACTATAAAACTATATCTCTAGTTCGTGCAAGTTTTACTATTGATTAAATTCGTGATAAAATATGTACATTACATGTTATATTCTGTGTTATGCTTGAATAAATAATGATAAAATATGGTAAGAAAATGGTAAGAACAGAAAAGACGTGACAGGCAACTAAATCCTAAGAATCTTCTTTTGCTTAAAAAAAAAAATCCTAAGAATCTTATCCTAGAATTTCAAGCTTGATCTTAATAATAATTCATACACTCAAAACTATAAGGTATAAAAAATATAATTCAGATGTCAAAGTTCATAGAGAATCCAATCGTTATTGTAACAATAATGAGTTGGTTTGGTAATAAAAAAAAAAATGTAGTCTCTTACATTCATTATTTTGAATTTTTGAGAAACCATTTTCTAATTTCTATTTCGAAACAATCTCAAAAGCCTGTATTGTTTGATAAGAAAAAAACTGCATTTTTATATAATTTATGTGTTTGACTTTGTTTATTTAAAACAAAAACTACAACCTGAGGGATATACCAACATAGATTCTTTTACGACAAATATAACGATAAATTATACAGAAACAAAACAGAGAAAAAGTCCGTATTATTATTTCAACGTATGAAGAAAATTAACTAATTGGTGAGCTGACTATAACATTATAAATGGGGGTTACTTGAGGCGGGGCAACAACGTGCTTGCTTGTGTCAACTCTTTCGTCTTAAGAAAATGTCAAAGAATCACCAAACTTAGGGTTCTTCATCATTGTTCTCTACTCGAACACAAACTACTGGGTAAGTTCTGTTCTGTCTGAAAGCTCTATTGATCTGTTACATTTACATCTTCTTTGAAAGTTATTATTGAATTCTAAATCCCCCTTTAAATTCTTCTACAAGTTATTTTTCGTCTTCTTGTAAGAGACTGAATGATAAGACCCAAACTCGTTTTATCCATCACACAAACAATTAAGATTTCACGACCTTTCATGAAACAAAAACAAAAACATATTCGTTTCATTTTAATTGTCGTTTTAGATTTATACACATAGAATAACATAACATTTAGTTTTGCATATTTCCAAAATAAAAACATTATTACTAATACACATAATCATATTTCAACCTATATAAAAATAGACAGAAACATATTATCAATAAATTTTGTATTAAATTCTAAAACAATATTTACTTTGAAACGAAAATTCTACTCAACAACGACAACTAACTGAAACGTAGAAATAGTTCGCATACTTCTTTCTTCGATATATTTATAAGCGATATCAAAAACAAAAACAAACACTCTAGAGAACACATAATCTTCTCTTTATTTGAATTTTGTCGCTTATTTTTTTCCCTCGCTTTCCTTGCTTTGGTTTAATATCTGATCTGAGATTTTGTGAGTTATAAAATTTTTAAAAACAAAATTCACTAAAAATTATAATTTTGGGGCTTATCTTATATAAAAAACTTTTAAAAAACTTAGAGGCCAATACCATTGTTTCAAGCTGCTGAGCCAGGCCATGTGTAAACCCTCCAGGGCATATATCATTAAAACACATTTCATTTCAGATTTTTATTGGTAAACTGTTAACATAAAGACTGAGCAGGTGAAGCAATGGATGATAAAAAACCAGCAAGAGCGCTAAGTGACCACCTAGATCTACCTCATCCACCACCTCCTGCTGTAGCTGTTGCCATTAATGGTAAGAAGAAGAGCAAATACGTCGTCTTTTGGGCTCTTGAGAAGTTCATCCCCGAAGGCTTCTCTGATTTCACACTGCTCTATGTTCGTCCTCCTATCACTCACATCCCTACCCCAAGTAAGTTGTGTGTGACAAACAAGATTCATAATGTTGTAACTTGATGCACAAGATATGTGTTACAAAGATCTGACTCTTTCTTTATTTGGTTTGCAGTGGGAAACGCAATATCCATAGCAGAGGTTAGAGATGATGTAGTATCAGCTTACAAACAAGATGTGGATTGGAACACAGACGAGATGATTCGTCCTTACAAGAAAATGTTCGAAAGGAGAAAGGTGCAAGTAGAGATTCTTGTACTTGAATCACAAGAGGCGGCAGCTGCGATAGCTGAAGAGATTGCTGGAACAGGAGTCACTAAACTCGTTATAGGAATGTCTCTTCTTGGATTCTTCTCAAGAAAGATCGATATGTCTTCTATGATCGCAGCCGCTGTTCCGAGATTCTGCACAGTCTATGTTATCGCAAAAGGGAAGCTAGCGTCTGTCCGTCCTTCTGATTCAGATGCTAGTGGAAGCATAAGGCTGGAGAGGATCGAGAGAAGCAGTTCCACGAGTGGCTCTACTGATAGTCCTAGAGCCCATTCTGGTAAACTTTTACTTAAAAACAGAATCTATATGAATCTTTTAAAAAGTGTCAGTTATTTACTTGCTCTGGCTGAAAAACAGAGTATCAAGACTTTGCCTCGTTCGTTTCGGAAGCGCAATCTCGAGTCTCTCCTTTCTCTCCTAATCCAAAACATTCAAAATTCCCGGAGATGAGCAGCAGTGAGGTGGTTCAAATGGATACGAGTTCAAGCGAGACAGAGCGATCGGAAATATCGAGAGAGAGTGTGATGCAGATTGTACGGAGCGGTCATGAAGGGAAGAGGAACAGCAGTAGCAGTGAGAGCTTTAGTTCATCGTTTCCAATGGGATTGGAGGCGTATCATGCCATGAGCTGGACTTCTAAATGGAGAGATCATGAGGAGAGGAGAGAGATCGTGAGCTCGTGTTCCAGCAACAACCACGAGATAGCGAGTATGGATTGGGGTGCAGTGGTTCCTGATAACTATTCTTTTGTTTCTCATCGAACTTCTTACATGTCTGATGGACTCCTTAGTGTCCATTCCATGACCGATAATCATGTAAGTTTCATCGTCTTGATTCTGTTTTTATTAAACTAGATCGACTTTCAACCTAAAATTAATTGATTATAAGTAGATTGATCTACTTTGAGATTTTCCTTATATATTATTTAAGATCTCTTTAAATTTCCGGACTATCTCTAATAGTCTAGAGTCATCAAATTGTCATTATCTTGATTCTGTTTTTCCAAGAGACAGAACATGTTACTGTTTGGTTCTGAAACTAGATCTAATTGTGTAGGTGAATCTAAGCTTTGAAATTGAGAAGCTGAGAGCCGAACTGAAACATGTTCAGGAGATGTATGCCATGGCTCAAAATGAGACTGTTGATGCATCTGAACAGGTTTAATCTGATTTTTTGATAAACCGCATTGACAGTTGAATTATACTACATTTTCTGTTCTTATTTGAGTTTTAGTTGCAGTTAACTGAGCTAAACCAGCGAAAATTCGAGGAATCAGAGAAGCTTGTGGAGCTGAAAGAGAAGGAAGAAGAAGCTAATGATACAGCTTCAAAGGATAAGCAGAGATACGAAGAGGTGATGAAGGAGGCAGAGAAGGTTAAAGAACTCATGATGAAAGAGGCTTTACATAGAAGAGAAGCCGAGATCAAAGAAGAACGCGATGCTAAAGAGAAAGATAGGCTCCAGGCTTCTCTCGTCTCTCCTGGGGTACAGTATCAACATTACTCATGGGAGGAAATCACAGCCGCGACTTCTGACTTCTCTGAAGATCTCAAGATTGGAGTTGGAGCCTATGGAACTGTCTACAAATGCAATCTGCATCACACAACTGGTGCTGTCAAGGTCCTTCACGCAGGAGAAACTCAGCTCTCAAAACAGTTTGATCAAGAGGTGCGAAAATCCTTACAAAACTTCTCTTAAACAACCAAAACTATTCTTGTTTTCCAACTTAAAATTAATTAACGATAATTAGATTTAACTCAAATCTTTTATATGTTACTTATATATTAATTAGTATTTTTAGAAGTTTTATTAAAATTTCCAATGTGAGATTTTTTCTCCAACAAAATACAGGCAGAGTAAATGTTTTGTATTTCTGTTTTGACAGCTTGAGATCTTAAGAAAGATCCGTCACCCACACCTCGTCCTTCTACTTGGGGCATGTCCTGAACGAGGCTGCCTCGTCTATGAGTACATGGACAATGGAAGCTTGGATGACCGTTTGATGCTAGTCAATGACACGCCTCCTATCCCTTGGTTTGAGCGTTTCAGGATTGCTTTAGAAGTGGCTTCTGCGCTTGTATTTCTCCACAAATCCAAACCTAGACCCATCATTCACCGTGACCTCAAACCAGGAAACATCTTACTTGACAACAACTTCGTCAGCAAACTCGGCGATGTTGGTCTCTCCACAATGGTTAACCAAGACGACGCTGCTTCTAAACTAACTGTTTTCAAGAAAACAAGTCCTGTTGGAACACTCTGTTACATTGACCCTGAGTATCAGAGAACTGGTCTCATCTCACCAAAATCTGATGTGTATTCTCTAGGTGTTGTGATTCTGCAGCTGATAACCGGGAAACCCGCGATAGCCATTACTCATATGGTGGAAGAGGCGATAGGGGATGATGCTGAGTTTATGGGACTGTTGGATGTGAAAGCTGGAGCTTGGCCTATTAGTGAGACTCGTGAGTTAGCTGCTTTGGGACTGTGTTGTACGGAGATGAGACGCAGAGACAGACCAGACCTTAAAGATCAGATCATCCCGACTTTGGAACGGCTTAGGAAAGTTGTCGACAAAGCTCAAAACTCACTCTCCAGAACTCTGTTTAGTCCTCCATCTCACTTCATTTGTCCACTTCTCAAGGTTTGATCCTAATTCTTGTACAACAAGAAACCTAGAATCATAAACCGTTACTTGCCTAACAAGAAACCTTGATTTATTCATGATTTAACCTAATATTTTGGCACTGGTTACAGGGAGTGATGAACGAGCCGTGCGTAGCTTCTGACGGATACACGTACGATCGTGAAGCCATAGAGTACTGGCTGAGAGAGAAGGATATGTCACCGGTGACTAACCTTCCATTGCCTAGTAAGAACCTTCTTGCTAATTACACTCTTTACTCAGCAATCATGGAGTGGAGGAAATCTAATAAACTATAGTGAGAGAGAGAGAGAGAGATTCGAAAATAAGCACAGTTGATTCCATCAGTGTGTTTACTATGTTCTTTTTGTGTGTGTGCTTCTCTCTGTTTTTTCCTTTGTCTCTGTTCCGAGGATTGTATCTTTTGTGTGCTGAGATGCAAGATTACAAACAATAGAGATGGAGAGAAAATGTCTTTTTAATTCTGGAGGTAACTTAATCCAACATTTTCTTGTTTATTGGTTTTACATGTTTTGCAACAAACATTCACTACACTAATCCAACATTTTCTTGGCTCTATACATGATGCTTCACATACTTATTTACACTAATTAAACTTAAAGCATCACTAGTCCCATTAGTTTGATGACGATGATGAGTTACTCGTGCTTGGTCCTTGAGGCTCTGGTACATCGTTTCTTCTCCTCTTCCGGCAAGAACTGATCGGAGCATCATACTTACCTGCATCCAAAGGAAAGTTCAGAACAGCTTTTCTTCCCCTGAGCTTAAAAGCTGCGTAGTCATAAGCTCTTGCAGCATCAATATCACTCTCAAATGTCCCTAGCCACATCCTGGATCCTTTCTTGGCCGGATCTCGAATCTCTGCTGCAAATTTCCCCCATGGCCTCCTTCTCACGCCTCTGTAATGTCTAGTCTCTTCAACCCTCTTTGGTCTTTTCCGGTTTGAGATAGTTTCAACCTCAGGTGATGTTATAGTTGTTGATGATGATGATGATGATGCTTCCATTTGAAGAAACTCTTGGACATAGGAATCAAGAACCGGTGAACTAGGCTCTAGTTTAGGAACTGGGTTAAAGGGTTCTAGAGACAAGAGTCCTGAGACAAAAGCAGCATCATCAAAGACAAAATCTTCCATGAAACCATCAGGGATCATCAAGTCCTCAAAGAGATGCTTGTGTATAACCTCCAAATCAGAGCTTTCCTCAAAAGTTGTCATGTCTATGTTTATTTTCTTTAAGACAACTCTGCAAGTGATATGTTTTGATCGTTCTTCTGTGTATATAAAGAATAAAAAATCCTAAACATGTGTTTGGCAGCCATGGGTGTAAGGTGTCACAAGTCTCTCTCTGTCTCTCTGGTTTACTCTGTGGACCCAAGTCTTATCCATTTATCATTTATGGAGACAAGTTAAGATCTTTTGTCAGGACTCATTCAAGTTGTGTCAACTTGATTTTGTCTGTGATGGTGAATCTTATAGAGTATATCCTAAGTTATTTGCTTAAAATGTGGTGGTTTTAAGCTTTTCAATGGTGACTATTTGTCTTAATTATCACTTCATTTGTTTTTTTTTAAAACACAACGTATGTTTTTGCACTTACATGATATACATTTTAATCCACTTTCAACGTATTCACATTTTATAAACATTTCTAGTGTTCATAAAGTATTTTGTTTGTATTTTAAATACATGACTTTGCTGATAATATACCTGGATTTTTGCGGTAGAAATGACTCACAAGTTAAACTATAAATATCAAAAGATATTTTGTATTTTATAATAACTTTCACCAAAGAGGAGAGACAAATTCAACAAATTGTTATTCTTGTAGGGTTATCTTGCTAGTTACTTGCTAGGATATGATTTGAAGCAACTTGATTTTTCCTTCGCTCTACTTAATTATCTAGGGCTCCACATATATAACCAAACCTTACACTCTTTCTCAGTTGCTTGACAATTATACTTCTTAATCTAAAATTATTAATACTCCTCTTTTTAACCAATATATTAAGTAATCCCTTAACCAATATATGGGTCTAATTGTTGATGGTTTTTGGGTTTGTTTGAGTGAAAGGCGTGAAATTGGAAACTTAGGTTTTGATGAAAGCCAAATCTGTGAGAAGGTGTTGGCTTATAAATTTGATGGCTAAAACTTCTTGTTTAGTTGCCATCTTTCTTCAAATACACAATTACGACATATATAGTGATATCCAAAACAAAATATTACTAATATTTTTATTTTATAATATTTTGATAATTTTAATGAGATATTTCAAATGAATATGTTCTAAATCTTTCAAGTTTCTTAAGCCACTCAACGAGCTGGGAGCTTCTTGCAAGCTGCCATACATTCTGCTTTCTTAACCAACATTTTAATGTTTTCTCTCCTTCGACACAGCAAGCACAATACCTTCCTACTCTCGATAAGGAACATTCTACAGGGAGGCACTCTCTTACTTTTGTTTCTAGACCATATGCGTTTCCCACTATAAGAAAATAGCATTTAAAAAAAATGAAAATATAATAGTATATACATAATTGCAATATTTTTGATGACAAAGAATGGAAAATAAATTTTTTATTATATATGCATCATTGCATATACATACATTGATGTAGAGAAATGAGAGAAATCATGAAAAGACACATGATAGCAAAATGGGATGATGACATTATCGTAATACTCTTCTAAAAAATTATTCGTTTATTTACTATTTGATGGTCTTATTTCCTACTGTCGAACAACAAAGACTACATATTTATAAACATGTGAGACCAACCTTATTAGTTATTATTTTACTATCTAGTTCTAAATCATATAAGATTTTTATTTTAATAAAAATTAATTAATTTCATCTATACATTAACAAATATAATTAAAAGTCCTAAAGAATATTTATGGATAAAATTTCTCTTATTAGTTATGCATGTATTGCATGATTACTTATTTTAGTTTTTTCATATTCCTAAGTAATAAGTTAAATAAAAAATAATAATTTATCCTAAAGCTTTGGTTTAGCTTTGGTTATCCAGTGTCATTTTGTTGATGTTTTTTATTAAAAAAATAATTATTTTATTTAACTTATTACCTAGGAATAGGAAAAACTAAAATAAGTAAACCATACAATGAATACATAACCAATTAAAGAAATTTCATCCATAAAATTCAATGAATATTTAAGTAATAAAAGAAGAAAATGTGAAGAGAGATAAATATATTTTATTTAAGATATTATGAGATATTTTTTTAAGACTTTTAAATACATTTGTTAATGTATAGATTACTTACTTTATTTTAAAGATTTAAATTAAATTAATTAATTAGTTTTTATTAAATAATAATCTTATTTGATTTAAAATCTCATTTTAGATACTAGAGCTGCTTTTACATAATTTTATATATAGTCTATGTTGTACGTCCATAGAAAATATAACCATCAAATAGCAAACAAACGTATCATTTTGTAGAAGAGTATTACAATAATGTCATTATCACATCTTGCTACGATATGCCTTATTATGATTTCGCTCGTTCCTCTACACCAATATATGTATAATGCATACAAGATATTTTGTTTCCAATCATTCTATCATCATATGCATTATAACTGTGCATATACTATTATATTTTTATTTTTTAATTCTATTTTTTCTTATATAGTGGGAAACGCAGATGGTTTAGAATTCAAGAGAAAGTGTGTCGTACTCCTTCCATGTAACAAACCTAGAGCGGGGTGTTTTTGCTGTAACACTATACCACTAGAAACATTAAAATGTTATGTTACGCAAGCAGAATGTATAGCTCATTGCCCGAACCCAACTATTTGAGTGGTTTAAGAAATTTTAAAAATTTAGAACATGCTCATGTGGAATATCTCGATAAAATTATAAAATATTAACAAACTATTGCTATGTGTATCATTATATGTATATGTATATATATATATAGCTTCTCAATCAAAAAAAAAATTATTTTAAACTTTTCTTTTATTTCCAAAGCTTTGCGTACTATATAAGACCATATTTTAGGACTTTGTCAACAATGGTATCTCACGGGTACGAGTTTCTAATGTAGAATATTTTTTCTTTTGATTATCTAAACACCCGTCTGGATACATAGAAATACACTAAAGGATATCACATATGCAAAGACATTTCATAAAATATATCGACCACATAATCCATACCATATTTTAAGCATACAAGACAAAGGAAGTTACATTTAAAAAGGGTACCAAACCTAATAACCTTGATATTTCAAACACTTAAAACTACTCCCAAAACCTTTTAAGTTGGGAGAATTACAAAGCTTGTAATCACGGATGAGACTTACCACCATGGCCCAAAGCAGCAACTTCACCATTAGAACCACCTCCAGACCGACCATTTCCACTTCCATAACCATACCCACCACCACGTGCTCCACCACCTCCGGAACCATACCCGTACCCGCTACCTGATCCAGATCCAGACCCATACCCATATCCGGATCCTCTTCCCCAACCCGTGGGAGATCTACCTGAGCCCGACCCGTAACCCCATCCGGATCCAGGAGCAGAACCCCAACCCCAATTGTACTCCCAGTTAGGCCCACGGCCCGACCCATTTTCGCCTTGGGTGTTTTGGCCTGGTGACATGTTACCTTTTGACCATGCTAATGGACGAGAAACAGAAGTCTTAACAGTGATTAAAAAGAACAAAACCAACAAGACCCCTTTGATCATTTTCTAATTTTGTTGGTAAGTTTTTTATAAATGTTCTTCTACTTCTAAAATCTTGTTTTGCTATGAAGTTATTGTAACAAAGCTTCTCGCACCATTTATATAGGCAACAACATGAAGCATTACTGATAGACAACGGTCAGTGACAAGTGGGTTTAATAGTGTGAGATGGGACAACCCACCCTTTCTGAAATTTTTGTTAAAAAAAAAAAAACTTATTTTCTGAGCAAAAACAGGTAAAAAGAAGAAAAATACATTGCAAATGTATCTCCTACACATGTTGAGCTACACATTTTCTGTTTATATAATTTTTTACTTAAGAAGTAGTTATCAACTGTAAATAGGCACTACCGCCCTAACAATATAATAAGATGATCAATCATGAAGCCACAAGCTGTGAATTTTCTTACTTTTTTGTTTTAAATATCAATTACCATAACTAATCATGTAGATAATCTTTATTTTCTCGACTGAAGTCGGCATTAAAATATGTAAAAATGTCAAAAGAAATGATTAGATGTTTGGTATTACTGAGCTACTTGAGTTTCTTTAAAGTAGAAAATATTATCTTCAACAAACCCTTTAAGACGCGTTAACGCCATTCCCATTTATATTTTTTACTAATTACGGCTTGTGGTTATGAAATGTTCTGCATTATCATCATCACTACAACAAAAACACATCCATAAAAACAAAGCTATACACATCAACACCATTGATAATTGTAGTAAACCACTAGTTCATCATTATAACTAATTAGTCAAAGCGATCTATTGGATATTGCAAGATATATCGTTCATCTATCCTCTCTATTTTCTGATATCGAATTTGTTTTTGTACCACGAGAAGCCAATATATATCCGCGGATTTAATTGATTAAATGGCCTCTTGAGTATATTGTAATATTCGTGGTAAGTTCAGGTTTAATGAATGTTTTCTCGATTTAAATTTCAGAATAATCGAATAAATTACCTAGGGTCTTGTCGACTGACTCATTGAACTTGATTGGAAACCTTCCAAACTAGCATTAGTTTGCTATAACAAGTTCAAATGGTCTACACTTTTATAAGACATAACTTAAATTCAAACACTGAAATCAAGAAAAGCTTGTTCATGTATGATTTTATTATAAAACTATAATTCTCGTACGTGCGTGATTTATTACATATGTAAGAGGTCATCCTATATGGCCCTACATCGTTTAGGTTTATTCATAAAAATTGCTTATATTAGCTTGGTGTTTTGTAAAGGTATTTTTGTATGATGATATCATTTCGCAAGTATAAAAACACAATTGTGCATAGAAACTATATAGAATTCAAGAAGTAAAACTTATATTCAGAGGCAATAAAACATAAATGTTTAATGACACGAAAAAATAAATTGTTAATTTCAGTGATTTAAAAATATATTTATAGTTTGACAAAAAAAAATACATTTATATCTAAGGTAGTTTTTGTTATTTTCTGATGCTTATGGTTGTTTTACACTAATTAACTGTATTTATACTCTAGTGATTGTATGATCCACCTATCCATTCTATAAATTTTACACTTATCCACAAGTTTTACACTAATTTTGTTATCCCATGCAACGATTAAGTTAGCTCTATAGTGATAATACTCGAAGTTTTGGATCTAAGAAATATCTAAAAGATCCTTTTTGGAATGATGGCAACTTTTAGCATATTTTCAACGGTGAAGAGGTCCACACGCACAACTTCCTACGGTGGAGCAACTACACATATGCTATGTCTCTTTTAGGATATGATCAAATACTCATATTCATAATCTATATTGTTATACATATATTATATATACATATAACGGAATCGAAAAAAATATCTGAAAGCTCACTACCTAGTTTCAAACTATTGGATATTAATAGGGGTTCACATATTGTTTCTTCTTACAACATTCCTCCAGTTTGTTTCAAAATATCTAGAAAGTGGATTACGTATATGTGATGTGAATGGACCAAGTTGTGTAGTGGAGTGAACAGGTTGGCAAATCCGGACTGATACATCCAATCCATGTAATTTTTCTTATGAAAAATGTCTCTTCGTAAATATAATATAAGCTTATGTGCCGACAAAAAAAAGTATAAGCTATGTAGTAGTATTCATATATGCATATAAATATTTACATGAACATTAAAAAATCAATATTTTTGTTAGGTAGTCGTTTTATATTACTTTACATTCACCTATAACAACATTTTTATTAAAATTTTGCAATATTTTATATTATGTAGTTATTTTAAATTTTGTTGGAAGCATTACCTACATCAACACTATTAAAAGCTAGTATTTAAATTTTCAATATTTTATATAGTTTAAGCTTAATTAAAGTGTTTCATTATAAAATATCATTTATAATTTGTTAAATAAATATGTAATGTACATTTTAAAGTTTCGCTCTGATCCATAGATTTCTAACAAGTTAACAACACTATGGAAACCTTCACGTGCTGGACCTCACTAGTCACTACTAGTTCCACCATATCATTACATAGTTAGAACTTTTTTCTTTTGTTAGAACTTGATTGGTTTAAATGCAATAGATGTGAATGCATATACATGAAAATCGTCCTATTGCAGTTTAAAGTTTTATTGGATCTCTACTGTGAGTTGTAATCAAAGAGTTATTAGCAAATTGGTAATACAAGTTTTTTTTTTTTTTTGTGCTCTAGGTTTAAACTATATTTTTAGTACAAAAGATTATTTTTTAAATTAAAATACTTAAATGTTGTATGAAAATATATAGTTTTAATATTGAAAATTTCAACGAAACATGAATAATACTATATAACAGATTTGGAATACTCTAATTATCGATGACTGGTTTTAAGTTTGAAATTTATGAAAAATTCAAATTTAACATGTTTACTCTGAATCTAAGAGAGATTAGAGGTCTAAAATTTTTACTATTAACAAAAATATGTGTAACTAGGAACTCCAGGCATATAATATTGCACATGACAAAAACTCAAAAAAAAACACTACAAGTTATATTTGGGTCGACATGTTATCATCTTATACTAATAAGAGATTTTAAAAGCCCTTCTCAGCTAAGAAAATGTTTACAAAGCCCACCAAAGCATTTAATTTAATTCGACCCGGCCCAACTCGTGTATTTTCTAAACACCTGCATGCATGGATAATCTGATTATCCATAACAAAAAAAAATCCCAAGTGTGGAAAAGAAAATAATATCCTGCCACCACAAGTTTTCTGAAAACGAAATTTATTTATTTAAACCTACCAACAAGTGTAAAATAAATAAACAAATACAACAACCACTAAAAACCCGCCACGTACAAAACTTCTTGTCGTACCAAGTTCACAAGTGCTCGTCTCTCTCTCTCTCGGTCTCGATTTCTGATTTCTCACTGTATACTACGACCAAATCACAGACACATAAAAAAGAAACAGGCAAGCTAATTGATCTGCTGCTGAATACTTCTCGAAACCATGTCTTGTTTGGGTAGGATCTTGTCTGTTTCCTACCCACCGGATCCTTACGCTTCGCGTTTTTCAGTGTCAAAGTTGTCTTCACTTAGGCGAAATCCAAGGCTGAGATGGCGTTTCACGGCCTTGGACTCAGACTCTTCCTCTCTCGATTCTGATTCCTCCGACAAATTCGCTGCCGGGTAATCAGATTAAGCTCTTTAAAATCCCATGAGATAGTTTGAATCCGTAAAGTTACAGACTTTTGGAGTTTAAATGTTTTAAAGTTTCTACTTTTGATTGTTTTGGTGCAGCTTTTGTATCATAGAAGGACCTGAAACAGTACAGGACTTTGCTAAAATGCAATTGCAAGAGATTCAAGATAACATTAGAAGCAGACGAAACAAGATCTTCTTGCACATGGAAGAGGTTTTAGTTTCTCTTTAAAAGTGGAAACCTTTTAGTTTCTACTATAACTGTCTTCCTTCTTTAGCTAACTAACTGTTATTTTCATGGGTTATTATGTCTATATATAAGGTAAGGAGGCTAAGAATACAGCAACGGATTAGAAACACAGAGCTTGGCATCATAGAGGAAGAGCAAGAACATGAACTACCTAACTTCCCTTCTTTTATCCCATTCTTACCTCCATTGGTAAGATTATTAAAAACACTTTCTTTCTTTTATAGGTTTGTGTGTTTTGTATTCATCTTAAATAACATTTTCTTCACTTTGCAGACTGCTGCCAATTTGAGAGTTTATTACGCAACTTGCTTCTCACTCATCGCTGGGATCATCCTTTTTGGTGGCCTACTAGCTCCTACTGTAAGCCCTTTGCTTCAAGATTAAAAAAAAAATGTTTCAAATACATATAATTTTTACATTTTCAATACAATATTTAATGGTAAATTATAAACTCAAAAAAGATAATTGTAGTTATCGAAATTTATTAGTTAAAACTGTGGGAAGTCGTTAATAACAAAAAAAAAGAATTCATTAATAATCAGTATTTAATATGTAAGAAAATTCTAAAACTCATATTTTTTGGAACCGAGGGAGTATGAGTATTACTTTGCTTTGTGTAATATAGTTTTGATTTGTAACTTCTGCAGCTAGAGCTGAAGCTAGGTATAGGAGGCACATCATATAAAGATTTCATTCAAAGCCTTCATCTACCTATGCAATTGAGGTTTAATAACATCTCTTTATATATATGCATTTGCGGCTTTTATAGAAAGGATGCTAAACTATGTCGTGTGTGTTTTCACTTGAATGACAGTCAAGTAGACCCAATAGTAGCGTCTTTCTCTGGAGGAGCTGTTGGTGTGATCTCCGCTTTGATGGTAGTTGAAGTCAATAACGTGAAGCAGCAAGAGCACAAGAGATGCAAATACTGTCTAGGAACTGGTTATTATGCTTCCTCTGCCTGTTCATAAAGAGATTTATATTTTTTTGGTTTTTAATAACTTTTTCTTATGTAACACAGGGTATCTAGCATGTGCTCGTTGCTCTAGCACAGGTGCTCTTGTTGTAGCTGAACCGGTCTCAGCTATTTCTGGAGGGAATCATTCTCTCTCACCACCCGAAACCGAAAGATGTTCAAACTGTTCTGGTGCTGGAAAGGTATAACTAACCATAAACCTAAAGACCCAAAACCAAAGATGTGGATGCTAAGTTGTATGTGTTTGTTGTTCAGGTGATGTGTCCGACATGTCTGTGCACAGGGATGGCTATGGCTAGCGAGCACGACCCTCGTATCGATCCTTTCCTTTGATTCCACTTCCCCCACAAAATCTATGTGTCATTGTATCTAAAAAATGGTATGTACTGATGAATAATGAGAACTTCATCCTTTCATCTGTATATACACACAAATGAAGTTATTGTATAATGTTAGAGAAACACTCTAAAGCTCATCACTCTCTGTTAACTCCAGAGTTAGAGCCATAGTTACTTCTTCAAGCTCCAATTCTAGCTGACTTCCATGGAAACTTCATTAAAACTCATATGAAAAAGTACATTACATGGTTTTGTTCGGTAGGTCATAACCAAATTATACAATTGAAAGGGACACAAGTCTATGTCCAAACACAGTTAGCCCAAGGAAGGAAGAACCGGACATTTATTTGAAGGAAACACAGAGTCCCTAGTACCCATTTTCATGGCAATTCTCTGAGCTCTCAAGTATATCTTGTATAAACTTTATGAAAGAGCAGAGTCCACCCAAGAAGTTATGATCAATAACACCGTTTCCATCAAGAACATGCGCGAAATCCACCAGCTTCACTTGCGCACGCGCCGCATCATCAACTGATTCATTCTCATAAACCATCAAGATCGAGCAAGAGTTGAAATGGTAAAGCGTCTGCGTTTCAAACCAAGCCTTAAGCTCCAACAACTGCGCCAAGATCCCATTAGAACCTCCATAAACTTCTGACACAAATGCACAGTTCGTCGAGTCAGCAAGCGAGTTTGACGACACAAACTTCCTCAGAGCCATTCTAGCACCATCAGCTTTGTAAGCAAGAACAACCCTCTTGTCCGGTCTCCAGAACTTCGACTCCTGGTGGTCGAAAATCTTCAAACCCGAAACCCTAAACCCCAAAGAAACCGTGGTGGTCGCTCTATCTTTCTTTATACATTTGTTGAAATACTCTTCAGACACATCGGGATACCACGTCCTAGACCCAATCTTAACATCCATAACAGAGGGCTTTACGTAACCCGAAACAACGTCTTCAAGAACCATATGTGGAAGCTTGCCAGATCCATCTGATGCTTCAACTAGCTGAACGCCATGATACACAGGGAAGTATCCATGGATGTGATCAGGAACATTCTTGTTGGACGAGAAGGACTCGTAGAACTTAGCCTCGTTTTCGCCACGTGCATCACCTTGAAGTGGCTTGTAGAATCTGCCTTGGTCGTCTATAAGCGGACCAAGCTTCCCATCTTTAGCGATGTGACCAGCGACTTGGTGTTCAGGGACCTTAAGCATCTTTCTGCAATACAACAAATCCGATTTTCTCACCAGATCATTGACGTTAAAAAGAAGAGATAGAGTGTAAAGTTTCATCCTTTAGTCAATCCTTTAGAATCCAGATACGGCGTCGTTTTGAAGATATATTAAGGTTCTAGAGATTAGGGTTCTTCATAATAATCATGTAAATGAGAGTTCCTCGAGTTCATCGGGGAAGAAAAGAGAAAATGAAACAAACACAGAAGCACACCATGCAAAATATAAATTAAATTGAAATCTTTTAAAAAGGTAAAAAGCGTATCGAAAAGTTAAAACTTTCGATTAAAATATGCACTGAATCGGAAAAAGTGCGATCTTTGTTAATTGAGTAGGTGCAAGACGAAGAACATCCATCAATGGTTAAGAGATTAATCGAAGAACATTTGAGGAAGAAAACATTACCAAATAAATCTCCACGGAGAGAGAGAATATCAAACAATGAGCAAAGACAAAGAACAACAAGTTCTGTGATTGTTGTAATGAAATAAAATGGTAAGCTATCTTGTCGGGAAGACGAATAACTGAATCAATCCTTTTATGCAAATGGTCGGAAATACTAAACCGGATTCGTGATGAAAAGATTAATGTAAACCGGGTTTTAGAGAAAACCGGTTTGATTTCTTTCTTTTTAAAAATAAAAATCGGAAACCTGTTTGGGTATATAATGCTTAAACATCTGATGATCTTTACAAACTGGGCGTCGTCTTCTACCTCCGGCTGACGAAATTAGGGTTTTTGGTAATGATTTCTAATTCGACTGTTTTTTTTTTAATTATCGTTTTAGTTCACTCATCCATGGTTCTGGGTTTTTGAAAAAAATCCTAACTTTAGAGCTCATGTGCTTAAATGTATCTTCTTTGTATTCAGAATCTGTGAAGCTTTGCTGATAAGAAAGTTAATGGGTCGTTTCAAAAACGTAAGTGGGAACACTTCTGTGTTGTGTTTCTTTACCAGTGATATGTTTATTTACTGTGTTTTGTGATGATGATATTAGAATAAGAAGGGTAGGGTCAATGTTCAGCCTATTGTGATGAAGAAGAATCAAGCGAATGTTGATCACGTTACTGGTGATAAGATCCCCAAAAGTTTCGTCTTTTCGAGAACGAAACTTCCTGGCTCTGTTAAACAACTTCAGATGGATTTGAGGAAGCTCATGCTTCCCTACACTGCTCTCAGTCTAAAGGTAAGGGTTTAATATGTTTTGAAGGTTGTGATTTGGACCATTACTAATGCAAAGTTGTTCACAGGAGAAGAAGAGAAACACTTTAAGGGACTTTTTGAATGTATCAGGGCCAATGGGTGTTACTCATTTCCTTATGCTAAAGAAAACAGCCTCTGCTTTGTCTCTAAGAGTAGCAAGAACCCCTCAGGGTCCTACTCTCACGTTCAAGATTCATCAGTATTCGTTAGCATCTGATATAGCTCAGTCTCAGCTTCGGCCTAGGTGTCCTCCAGATCTTTTCAAGAATCCCCCTTTGGTAATCTCAGTCTCAATCTCTCTAACGTCCCTGTTTGGGTTTTGCTAACACCTGAGAATGTCTTCTTGGTTTAGATTGTTCTTTCTGGATTTGGCACGCAGGAGCTGCATCTGAAGCTAGCAACGATCATGTTTCAGAACATATTCCCAGCTATTGATATCAACACAGTAAGTTTGTTTGTGCTTTTTATTTACTGGTTGCAAGCTTGTTTCAGCAAATTTGATGGTGAAATAATATGCTTGTCAGGTCAAGCTCTCCACATGCCAGAGATTAGTACTCTTGAACTACAATAAAGAAACAAAACTCATTGATTTTCGGCATTATTCCATAAGGCTTCAGCCTGTAGGAGTGTCTCGTAGGCTCAGAAAGTTTGTGGAAAAGCATGAGGTTCCTGATCTTAGGAATCTGCAGGATGTTAGTGATTTTGTCACCAAGTAAGGATCTGATCATTTGATTCCTCAACGTGAAATAAATCATTTTGATTGTTTTGGTGGGTTTTATTTTCAGAGCTGGTTATGGATCAGAGAGTGAAGGAGATGAAGAAGCGGCAACAGTGACACTATCATCTGATCTAGGCAGAGTTAACCGGAGTTCCACAAAGAGCGCAGTGAAGCTGCAAGAGATTGGACCGAGAATGACTATGCAGCTAGTTAAAGTGGAGGAAGGATTGTGTTCAGGAGGAATCATATTTGAAGAATCTGGTAAATGTTCATCTTATCCCCACATTGTGTATTTTTTTTGGTTAAATTTTGGCTACCACAGGATGAATCATCTTGATATTGTTTTATATGGGTTTGTTTCAGAAAATATGGATGAAAAGACAGCCAAGAAGAAGCAAGATGAGGATGGCGATGAAGAAGAAGGTGAAGAGGGTAGTGAAGAAGACATGGATGAAGATCTTGAAGATTGAGACTTGAGATAAAGCAAGTTTTGTTCTATTATAAGTTTGTGTGTTACTACTCGTATAACTATGTGTATCTTTAGATGAGAAGTTTTGTTCTTTGAATATCTTAAGTAGACATCTATTGTCTGGTTAAATATACACGGTTAGGCTCTACTTGAAAGTGTGTGAGCAGGTAATGAACAAAGGAAGAAAGTGCAATGTGTTGATCGTCAAAGTTTTGATATTTTTAGAAATGGATTTGAAGATTGAACACTGGAGCTATGTACCCTCAAAAAAAGGATCCCTACAGATCGAGGTGGATGATACTGGAGGAGCTTTACATAAATGCTATCTAATTGTTTGAAAAAGAAACATGCAAGAAAAAAAAACGTTTTCGAGTTGAGTATTCACATCTCTCATTTATCATGGATTTATGACATAATAAATGCAGATCTTGCTTTTCTTTTCTGTTTCACATGCAATTATTTTCATCATTCTTCAACGCATTAATATTTTTCAACAAACTTTTTGCTTTAAATGAAATTTATTGCAATATAATTTCCTACTAAAAATTATTTAAAATTTGAGAGGGTGATCACTCTCTTTATTAGAAAAAAATTAATATAACAAAATAGAAAAATAAATTTAATAAAAAATTAATCGATGTATCTTATATTCTATTTGAAATTATAAGTTACTTCGGTTACGATCATAAATACTAAAATACATATCTTTTTTATAGATTACTATGATACATGGTTACTATATATATGTCGAAATAGATTGATCTGATTTGATAAACATGATTGGTAATTTAATCGACTGGCTAGCGTTTAATTTTGAATTAGTCACATACCACCTTGTACGAAACAGTTTTTTGAGATTCAGTATATATGCAGATACAAAAACATTTGTGGAGACTCTCTTATCAAGAAGACAAAAAAGTGAAAGTGTCATTTTTCGGGTAAATCAGATTCAACTGGATCGAACGATTCCTTCGAACGATTCGAATCCGACTACCACTTAATTTTATAATATATAGATTGACAAAGAAGAAAGTTGTTTTTGTTAAAATCACAAATACTAAAATATATAAAAAAATTATTAAAGAGAAAAATGACTATGAAAAATCACATTCCAAAAAAAAAATCTTAAACTTTTGTTAAAATATTATTTAATTAATTTATCTTATCTTAGATTTTAAAAACAAATGATATTGTGAAACAAAAATAAATCTTCAAACAACTATATATTGAAACAAAGAAAGTATATTAATGTTGCTTTATGCAAAAAAAGAAGTTTATTTCTAAAAGAAATGGCCACAAAGAAATTTTATTAATCTCATCAAAACAAACTATTTTCTACAAAATAAATACCCAAATCGAAAAGTATTAAATGGCTTTGAATGGTAATATAATCTCGCATGATATGATCTCCCCTTCGTGATTATATATATTTCTCCATAATCTTAATTCTTCTATGAGCTCTCTCATCTCTGAGAAGATCCTTTCTTTACTCTTTCTCTCTCACTCTATTCTCTCCAAAGCTCTTTGATTAGTTTTCTCAAGATCTGCTTCTCTCTCCATTACGGATTGAACCAGGTTCGCTCTGTTTCTCTATCCAAACTGAATGTTTTATATTCAAACCTGTTCTGTTTTCTTTCGGCGTTTTTAGATTAGTGAGATTTTTTTTTTGTCGATTAAAGCTCGATCTAGCGTTGTAGTGTAAAATCTGTAGATCGAGACGAATGTAGAGCTTAGTGATTTGAAAATTGATGCGGCATTTTATCAGTTAAATTTGATATAATTCATTATTTATTTCGATTTGATCCAAAAAAAAATTATAAAGTCTTTTAATCATAGCTAATCACAAAAACTACTCCATCCGTTTCATATTAGTTGTCGTTTTAGGTTTATGCACACAGATTAATAAAACATTTAATTTTACATATTTTCAAAATAAAAACACTATTACCAATACACCTAACCATATATCAACCAATAGAAAAATATAATAGATAAAAATACCAATAAATTTTGCATTGAAAACTGAAAACGACACTTATTTTAAAACAAAAATTTTACTCCAAAACGACATATAATTTGAAACGGAGGGAGTAAAATTTTAGGAGACGGAACCTCCAAGTTTAATACATATTAGATCCATGTTGTTGTGTATAATTCAATTGTAATTTTTAACATTCAAAATCACGAATGTAGAAGAGCTTTGTGATTTTGATGATTGATGCAGGTAGTCAAGCGAGAGAGAGAGAGAGAAACATGGCGTCAGTGGCAGTAGGAAGTGAGAACCAGTGGCTCAAAGGGAGAGTGAAGGCTGTTACCTCCGGAGACTGCTTGATCCTCACGGCTTTGACCCATAACAGGCCCGGCCCACCTCCCGAAAAGACCATCACTTTATCTTCCCTCCTCGCTCCTAAACTGGTGACCCTAATCTTTCTTCTCATAAAGTTTAACTGTGGATGAAATGTAAAAAGCTTGCTTTTCTTACTTTCCAAAAAGTTTCAAAATCTAGAAACTATTTTCTTTTCAGTTATAATTTTTTTGGAAAATTTAATAAAAACCAATTTCTTACAAAAGGTTTTATGTTTTTTTTTTCTTATGTGTTAGTTAGATTTTGACCCGCCATTTAGAAAGTCTGAATGTATTTTTTATTTATTGATCAAAAATTGGTTTAAAAACCACCATTATTGTCTTTTTTTTTGTTTTGAATTGTAACAATTGAGTTTTTATTACTATTTTTCAAAATGTATATTTGTTTGAATATATATTTAATAATATTTTTTTTTGAAGAATAACTTGTTTTCATTATTGAAATGTAGTAACGATATGAATTGTCGATTTTAAATTAAAAATGAGTTTCTCAAATTATACTAATGTTTTTAAAAATTTGAGCATTTGATTAGTGAATAGTTTTGATTATTATCGCTCAAACCCATGATTTGTTTGGATTGCATTTGTAGTTATAAGCCCAAAAACAAAAGCTAAAATACCATTAATAATACTTAAAATTCTTTAAAGGCATTTTTGGAAAAGCTGTCATTTTCATTAAAGGGGAAAAGATGAATGATCATGTTTTAATACTCCCTCTGTTTCATAATAAGTGTCGTTTTAGCTTTTGGCACACAGATTAAGAAAACATTTAATTTTGCATATTTTCTATAAAAAAAACATCATTACTCATACACCTAATCATATTTCAACCAATAAAAAATTAAACTAGAAAATAAAATCAATAAATTTTGCATTGAAATCCTAAAACGACACTTATTTTGTAATGAAAAATTTTCTCTAAAACGACACTCTTTGTGAAACGGAGGGAGTAGTAGAGATATGTGTTTTATGCAATTTAAAACGTTAGGTTACATGGTTTTTGTTAGTGTAGCTTTCTCTCATTGTTTGGTTTATTTCCTTGGTTTCAGGCTCGCAGGGGAGGTATAGATGAGCCTTTTGCCTGGGAAAGCAGGGAGTTTCTGAGGAAGCTTTGCATTGGAAAGGTACTGCTATGTTCAAACTCTTAATCATATACGTTAGGAATTGGCAATATTCTTTATACTAATAGTTTTGTATGTTTTTTCGAGCAGGAGGTTACTTTCAAAGTGGATTACAAAGTGGAAGCTATTGCTGGAAGAGAATTTGGCTCTGTTTACCTTGGCAACGAAAATCTTGCTAAGCTTGTTGTTCAAAATGGCTGGGCTAAGGTAATAAACCGTTTCATATCTCACTAGATAGCCTTGTCTCAGCTTTCTGATATGGTCGAGACATGCATGTTACTATGGACAGGTCAGAGAGCGAGGTCAGCAGAATCAGGATAAAGTTAGTCCTTACTTTGCGGAGCTGTTACAACTTGAAGAGATGGCTAAGCAGGAAGGGCTTGGTCGTTGGAGCAAGGTTTGTATCTCTTTTACTGTCTCTCTGAATCTAGTTTGTGTCTTCATTAAAAAGGACAGACTTGTTGGGTAGTTATTTGTGGTTCTCTCTCTTCAAGATTCTCTTGAAAGTTGATTAATCATATACTTTGCTCTGATTTTGACGTATGAAAGTTTGACTTCTTTCTTGGTTTGTTGATGGAACGTACTTGATCCAGGTTCCTGGTGCTGCCGAGGCTTCTGTCAGGAACCTTCCTCCTTCCGCCGTTGGGGACTCTGGGAATTTTGATGCCATGGGTCTTTTAGCAGCAAACAAAGGCAAGCCCATGGAAGCTATTGTTGAGCAAGTACGCGATGGCAGTACCATTCGTGTTTATCTTCTTCCTGAATTTCAGTTTGTGCAAG
>MU108047.1:3388-14771 GCA_012274485.2 Sinapis alba
TATTTGGACATATGGCAAGTTCTTGAAGCTTCTAATTAAACCAGGATGAATCACTATGTAAGAAGCTTGATTTGGAACCAATAATCAGTAGAGAGTCTTTCATGATGTTGAATAAATATCATAAGAGTTATGTTGAAGAAGTTATTCCACTATCTAATCAGGATGTCAATATTTAGCTTGTTTGGATATATGGCTAGTTCTATAAGCTTCTGATCAAACCACGATGAATCACTATGTAAGAAGCTTGATTTGGAACCATTAATCAGTTGAGAGTTTCCATGAAGTTGAATAAATCCCAAAGGAGTTATGTTTAAGAAGTTATTCACTTTCTTATCAGGATATCCATGTTTAGCTTGTTTGGACATATGGCAATTTCTTCAAGCTTCTAATCAAACCAGGATGAATCTCTATGTAAGAATCTTGATTTGGAACCATTATTCAGTGTAGAGTATCCATGAAGTTCAATAAATCCCAAAGGAGTTATGTTTAAGAAGTCATTCCACTTTCTAATCAGGATATCCATGCTTAGCCTATTTGGACATATGGCAAATTCTTCAAGCTCCTAATCAAACCAGGATGAATCACTATGTAAGAAGATTGATTTGGAACCATTATTTAGTGGAGAGTATCCATGAAGTTGAATAAATCCCAAAGGAGTTATGTTTAAGAAGTTATTCCACTTTCTAATCAGGATATCCATGTTTAGCATGTTTGGACATATGACAAGTTCTTCAAGCTCCTAATCAAACCAGGATGAATCACTGTGTAAGAAGATTGAATTGGAACCATTATTCAGTGGAGAGTATCCATGAAGTTGAATAAATCCCAAAGGAGTTATGTTTAAGAAGTTATTCCCTTTTCTAATCAGGATATCCATGTTTAGCCTATTTGGACATATGGCAAGTTCTTCAAGCTCCTAATCAAACCAGGATGAATCACGATGTAAGGATATTGATTTGGAATCATTATTCAGTGGATAGTATCCATGAAGTTGAATAAATCCCAAAGGAGTTATGTTGAAGAAGTTATTTCACTTTCTAATCAGGATATCCATGTTTAGTCTGTTTGGACATATGGCAAGTTCTTGAAGCTTCTAAACAAACCAAGATGAAACACTATGTAAGAAGCTTGATTTGGAAAAATTATTCAGGGGAAAGTATCCAAGTTGAATAAATCCCAAAGGAGTTATGTTGAAGAAGTTATTCCACTTTCTAATCAAGATATCCATGTTTAGCCTATTTGGACATATGGCAAGTTCTTCAAGCTTCTAATCAAACCAAGATGAATCTTTATGTAAGAATCTTGATTTGGAACCATTATTCAGTGTAGAGTATCCATACAGTTCAATAAATCCCAAAGGAGTTATGTTTAAGAAGTTATTCCCTTTTCTAATCAGGATATCCATGTTTAGCCTATTTGGACATATGGCAAATTCTTCAAGCTCCTAATCAAACCAGGATGAATCACTATGTAAGAAGATTGATTTGGAACCATTATTTAGTGGAGAGTATCCACGAAGTTGAATAAATCCCAAAGGAGTTATGTTTAAGAAGTTATTCTACTTTCTAATCAGGATATCCATGTTTAGCATGTTTGGACATATGACAAGTTCTTCAAGCTTCTAATCAAACAAGGATGAATCACTATGTAAAAAGATTGATTTGGAATCATTAATAATTGGAGAGTCTTTCATGAAGTTAAATAAATCTCATAGGAGTTATGTTGAATAAGTTATTTCACTTTCTAATCAGGAAATCCATGTTTAGCCTGTTTGTACATATGGCAAGTTCTTCAGGCTTCTAATAAAACCATGATAAATCACTATGTAAGAAGCTTGATTTGGAACCATTATTCAATGGAGAGTATCCATGAAGTTGAATAAATTCCAAAGGAGTTATGTTTAAGAAGTTATTCCCTTTTTTAATCAGGATATCCATGTTTAGCCTATTTGGACATATGGCAAGTTCTTCAAACTCCTAATAAAACAAGGATGAATCATGATGTAAGAAGATTGATTTGGAACCATTATTCAGTGGAGAGTATCCATGAAGTTGAATAAATCCCAAAGGAGTTATGTTTAAGAAGTTATTCCACTTTCTAATCAGGATATCCATGTTTAGCCTGTTTGGACATATGACAAGTTCTTGTAGCTTCTAAACAAACCAAGATGAAACACTATATAAGAAGCTTGATTTGGAACCATTATTCAGTGGAGAGTATCCATGAAGTTAAATAAATCCCAAAGGAGTTATGTTTAAGAAGTTATTCCACTTTCTAATCACGATATCCATGTTTAGCATGTTTCGACATATGGCAAGTTCTTCAAGCTTCTAATAAAACAAGGATAAATCACTATGTAAGAAGGTTGATTTGGAACCATTATTCAATGGAGAGTATCCATGAAGTTGAATAAATTCCAAAGGAGTTATGTTTAAGAAGTTATTCCCTTTTTTAATCAAGATATCCATCTTTAGCCTACTTGGGCATATGGCAAGTTCTTCAAGCTCCTGATCAAACCAGGATGAATCACGATGAAAGAAGATTGATTTGGAACCATTATTAAGTGGAGAGTATCCATGAAGTTGAATAAATCCCAAAGGAGTTATGTTTAAGAAGTTATTCCACTTTCTAATCAGAATATCAATGTTTAGCCTGTTTGGACATATGGCAAGTTCCTGAAGCTTCTAAACAAACCGAGATGAAACACTATTTAATAAGCTTGATTTGGAACAATTATTCAGTTGAATAAATATATTAAGAGTTATGTTGAAGAAGTTATTCCACTATCTAATCAGGATGTCAATATTTAGCATGTTTGGACATATGGCTAGTTCTTCAAGCTTCTAATCAAACAACGATGAATCACTATGTAAGAAGCTTGATTTGGAACCATTAATCAGTGGAGAGTTTCCACGAAGTTGAATAAATCCCAAAGGAGTTATGTTTAAGAAGTTATTCCAATTTCTTATCAGGATATCCATGTTTAGCATGTTTGGACATATTGCAATTTCTTCAAGCTTCTAATCAAACCAGGATGACTCTTTATGTAAGAATCTTGATTTGGAACCATTATTCAGTGTAGAGTATCCTTGAAGTTCAATAAATCCCAAAGGTGTTATGTTTAAGAAGTTATTCCACTTTCTAATCAGGATATCCATGGTTAGCCTATTTGGACATATGGCAAGTTCTTCAAGCTCCTAATCAAACCAGGATGAATCACTATGTAAGAAGATGTATTTGGAACCATTATTCAGTGGAGAGTATCCATGAAGTTGAATAAATCCATAAGGAGTTATGTTTAAGAAGTTATTCCACTTTGTAATCGGGATATCCAAGTTTAGCTTGTATGGTCAAATGGCAAGTTTTTCAAGTTTCTAATCAAATAAGGATGAATCACTATGTAAGAAGCTTGATTTGGAACCATTATTCAGTGGAGAGTATCCATGAAGTTGAATAAATCCCAAAAGAGTTATGTTTAAGAAGTTATTCCACTTTCTTATGAGGATATCCATGTTTAGCATGTTTGGACATATGGCAAGTTCTTCAAGCTTCTAATCAAACCAGGATGAATCACTATGTAAGAAGATTTATTTGGAACCATTATTCATTGGAGAGTATCCATGAAGTTGAATAAATCCCAAAGGAGTTATGTTTAAGAAGTTATTCCACTTTCTAATCAGGATATCCATATTTAGCATCTTTGGACATATGGCAAGTTCTTCAAGCTTCTAATAAAACCAGGATAAATCACTATGTAAGAAGCTTGATTTGGAACCATTATTCAATGGAGAGTATCCATGAAGTTGAATAAATCCCAAAGGAGTTATGTTTAAGAAGTTATTCCACTTTTCCTAATCAGGATATCCATGTTTAGCCTATTTGGACATATGGCAAGTTCTTGAAGCTTCTAATTAAACTAGGATGAATCACTATGTAAGAAGCTTGATTTGGAACCAATAATCAGTAGAGAGTCTTTCATGATGTTGAATAAATATCATAAGAGTTATGTTGAAGAAGTTATTCCACTATCTAATCAGGATGTCAATATTTAGCTTGTTTGGATATATGGCTAGTTCTATAAGCTTCTGATCAAACCACGATGAATCACTATGTAAGAAGCTTGATTTGGAACCATTAATCATTTGAGAGTTTCCATGAAGTTGAATAAATCCCAAAGGAGTTATGTTTAAGAAGTTATTCACTTTCTTATCAGGATATCGCTGTTTAGCTTGTTTGGACATATGGCAATTTCTTCAAGCTTCTAATCAAACCAGGATGAATCTTTATGTAAGAATCTTGATTTGGAACCATTATTCAGTGTAGAGTATCCATGAAGTTCAATAAATCCCAAAGGAGTTATGTTTAAGAAGTCATTCCACTTTCTAATCATGATATCCATGCTTAGCCTATTTGGACATATGGCAAATTCTTCAAGCTCCTAATCAAACCAGGATGAATCACTATGTAAGAAGATTGATTTGGAACCATTATTTAGTGGAGAGTATCCATGAAGTTGAATAAATCCCAAAGGAGTTATGTTTAAGAAGTTATTCTACTTTCTAATCAGGATAATCATGTTTAGCATGTTTGGACATATGACAAGTTCTTCAAGCTTCTAATCAAACAAGGACGAATCACTATGTAAAAAGCTTGATTTGGAATCATTAATAAGTGGAGAGTCTTTCATGAAGTTAAATAAATATAATACGAGTTATGTTGAATAAGTTATTTTGACTTTCTAATCAGGATATCCATGTTTAGCCTGTTTGGACATATGGCAACTTCTTCAAGCTTCTAATCAAACCAGGATGAATCTTTATGTAAGAAGCTTGATTTGGAACTATTATTCAGTGTAGAGTATCCATGAAGTTGAATAAATCCAAAAGGAGTTATGTTTAAGAAGTTATTCCACTTTCTAATCAGGATATCCATGTTTAGCCTATTTGGACATATGGCAAGTTCTTCAAGCTCCTAATCAAACCAGGATGAATCACTATGTAAGAAGCTTGATTTGGAACAATTATTCAGTGGAGAGTATCCATGAAGTTGAATAAATCCCAAAGGAGTTATGTTTAAGAAGTTATTCCCTTTTCTAATAAGGATATCCATGCTTAGCCTATTTGGACATATGGCAAGTTCTTCAAGCACCTAATCAAACCAGGATGAATCACTGGGTAAGAAGATTGAATTGGAACCATTATTCAGTGGAGAGTATCCATGAAGTTGAATAAATCCCAAAGGATTTATGTTTAAGAAGTTATTCCCTTTTCTAATCAGGATATCCATGTTTAGCCTATTTGGACATATGACAAGTTCTTCAAGCTCCTAATCAAACCAGGATGAATCACGATGTAAGAAGATTTATTTGGAACCATTATTAAGTGGATAGTATCCATGAAGTTGAATAAATCCCAAAGGAGTTATGTTTAAGAAGTTATTCCACTTTCTAATCAGGATATCCATGTTTAGTCTGTTTGGACATATGGCAAGTTCTTGAAGCTTCTAAACAAACCAAGATGAAACACTATGTAAGAAGCTTGATTTGGAACCATTATTCAGTGGAGAGTATCCATGAAGTTGAATAAATCCCAAAGGAGGTATGTTTTAGAAGTTATTCCACTTTCTAATCAGGATATCCATCTTTAGCCTATTTGGACATATGGCAAGTTCTTCAAGCTCCTAATCAAACCAGGATGAATCACGATGTAAGAAGATTGATTTGGAACCATTATTCAGTGGAGAGTATCCATGAAGTTTAATAAATCCCAAAGGAGTTATGTTTAAGAAGTTATGTTTAAGAAGTTATTCCACTTTCTAATCAGGATATCCATGTTTAGCCTGTTTGGACATATGGCAAGTTCTTCAAGCTTCTAATAAAACCAGGATAAATCACTATGTAAGAAGCTTGATTTGGAACCATTATTCAATGGAGAGTATCCATGAAGTTGAATAAATTCCAAAGGAGTTATGTTTAAGAAGTTATTCCCTTTTCTAATCAGGATATCCATGTTTAGCCTATTTGGACATATGGCAAGTTCTTCAAGCTCCTAATAAAACAAGGATGAATCATGATGTAACAAGATTGATTTGGAACCATTATCCAGTGGAGAGAATCCATGAAGTTGAATAAATCCCAAAGGAGTTATGTTTAAGAAGTTATTCCACTTTCTAATCAGGATATCCATGTTTAGCCTGTTTGGACATATGACAAGTTCTTGTAGCTTCTAAACAAACCAAGATGAAACACTATGTAAGAAGCTTGATTTGGAACCATTATTCAGTGGAGAGTATCCATGAAGTTAAATAAATCCCAAAGGAGTTATGTTTAAGAAGTTATTCCACTTTCTAATCACAATATCCATGTTTAGCATGTTTGGACATATGGCAAGTTCTTCAAGCTTCTAATAAAACCAGGATAAATCACTATGTAAGAAGGTTGATTTGGAACCATTATTCAATGGAGAGTATCCATGAAATTGAATAAATTCCAAAGGAGTTATGTTTAAGAAGTTATTCCCTTTTCTAATCAGGATATCCATCTTTAGCCTACTTGGGCATATGGCAAGTTCTTCAAGCTCCTGATCAAACCAGGATGAATCAAGATGTAAGAAGATTGATTTGGAACCATTATTAAGTGGAGAGTATCCATGAAGTTGAATAAATCCCAAAGGAGTTATGTTTAAGAAGTTATTCCACTTTCTAATCAGAATATCAATGTTTAGCCTGTTTGGACATATGGCAAGTTCCTGAAGCTTCTAAACAAACCGAGATGAAACACTATGTAAGAAGCTTGATTTGGAACAATTATTCAGTTGAATAAATATAATAAGAGTTATGTTGAAGAAGTTATTCCACTATCTAATCAGGATGTCAATATTTAGCATGTTTGGACATATGGCTAGTTCTTCAAGCTTCTAATCAAACCACGATGAATCACTATGTAAGAAGCTTGATTTGGAACCATTAATCAGTGGAGATTTTCCATGAAGTTGAATAAATCCCAAAGGAGTTATGTTTAAGAAGTTATTCCAATTTCTTATCAGGATATCCATGTTTAGCTTGTTTGGACATATGGCAATTTCTTCAAGCTTCTAATCAAACCAGGATGACTCTTTATGTAAGAATCTTGATTTGGAACCATTATTCAGTGTAGAGTATCCTTGAAGTTCAATAAATCCCAAAGGAGTTATGTTTAAGAAGTTATTCCACTTTCTAATCAAGATATCCTTGTTTAGCCTATTTGGACATATGGCAAATTCTTCAAGCTCCTAATCAAACCAGGATGAATCACTATGTAAGAAGATTGATTTGGAACCATTATTTAGTGGAGAGTATCCATGAAGTTGAATAAATCCCAAAGGATTTATGTGTAAGAAGTTATTCTACTTTCTAATCAGGATATCCATGTTTAGCATGTTCGGACATATGACAAGTTCTTCAAGCTTCTAATCAAACAAGGATGAATCACTATGTAAAAAGCTTGATTTGGAATCATTAATAAGTGGAGAGTCTTTCATGAAGTTAAATAAATCTCATAGGAGTTATGTTGAATAAGTTATTTCACTTTCTAATCAGGATATCCATGTTTAGCCTGTTTGGACATATGGCAAGTTCTTCAAGCTTCTAATCAAACCAGGATGAATCTTTATTAAGAAGCTTGATTTGGAACTATTATTCAGTGTAGAGTATCCATGAAGTTGAATAAATTCCAAAGGAGTTATGTTTAAGAAGTTATTGCACTTTCAAATCAGGATATCCATGTTTAGCCTATTTGGACATATGTGTTGAGAGGATCAGGGATCAATTAGAGAAGAGAAGTGTTGAGGTTGAGACAGTAACTCCAAAAGTTACCACAGTAACTTTTGGAAAGTTACCTCAGTAACTTTGGAAGAAGGTAAATAAGGCAAGATGAGAAGTTACCTTGCATTTATCCATTCTGGACAGGGGGAGCACGACCAGGGAGAGTAGATAGGGTANTTTAGCCTATTTAGCCATATGGCAAGTTCTTCAAGCTTCTAATCAAACCAGGATGAATGGATATGTAAGAAGCTTGATTTGGAACCATTAATCAGTGGAGAGTCTCCATGAAATTGAATAAATCTCATAGGAGTTAGGTTGAAGAAGTTATTCAACTTTATAATCAAGGTATCCATGTTTAGCATGTTTGGCCATATGGCAAGTTCTTCAAGCTTCTAAACAAACCAGGATGAATTGATATGTAAGAAGCTTGATTTGGAACCATTAATCAGTGGAGAGTCTCCATAAAATTGAATAAATCTCATAGGAGTTAGGTTGAAAAAGTTATTCCACTTTCTAATCAAGATATACACGTTTAGCCTGTTTGGCTATATGGCAAGTTCTTCAAGCTTCTAATCAAACCAGGATGAATCAATATATTAGAAGCTTGATTTGGAACCATTAATCAGTGGAGAGTCTCCATGAAATTGAATAAATCTCATAGGAGTTAGGTTGAAGAAGTTATTCCACTTTATAATCAAGGTATCCATGTTTAGCATGTTTGGCCATATGGGAAGCTCTTCAAGCTTCTAATAAAACTAGGATGAATGGATATGTAAGAAGCTTGATTTGGAACCATTAATCACTGGAGAATCTCAATGAAATTTAATAAATCTCATAGGAGTTAGGTTGAAGAAGTTATTCAACTTTGTAATCAAGGTATCCATGTTTAGCCTATTTGGACATATGGCAAATTCTTCAAGCTTCTAATCAAACCAGGATGAATTAATATGTAAGAAACATGATTTCGAACCATTAATCAGTGGAGAGTCTCCATGAAATTGAATAAATCTCATAGGAGCTAGGTTGAAGAAGTTACTCCACTCTCTAATCAAGATATCCATGTTTAGCATGTTTGGCCATATGGCAAGTTCTTCGATCTTCTAATCAAATCAGGATGAATGGATACGTAAGAAGGTTGATTTGGAACCATTAATCAGTGGAGAGTCTCCATGAAATTGAATAAATCTCATAGGAGTTAGGTTGAAGAAGTTATTCCACTTTCTAATCAAGGTATCCATGTTTAGCCTATTTTGCCATATGGCAAGTTCTTCAAGCTTCTATTCAAACCAGGATGAATGGATATGTAAGAAGCTTGATTTGGAACCATTAATCAGTGGAGAGTCTCCATGAAATTGAATAAATCTCATAGGAGTTAGGTTGAAGAAGTTATCCCACTTTCTAATCAAGGTATCCATGTTTAGCCTATTTGGCCATATGGCAAGTTCTTCAAGGTTCTAATCAAACCAGGATGAATGGATATGTAAGAAGTTTGATTTGGAACCATTAACCAGTGGAGAGTCTCCATGAAACTGAATAAATCTCATAGGAGTTAGGTTGAAGAAGTTATTCCACTTTCTAATCAAGGTATCCATGTTTAGCCTATTTGGCCATATGGCAAGTTCTTCAAGCTTCTATTCAAACCAGGATGAATGGATATGTAAGAAGCTTGATTTAGAACCATTAATCAGTGGAGGGTCTCCATGAAATTAAATAAGTCTCATAGGAGTTAGGTTGAAGAAGTTATCCCACTTTCTAATCAAGGTATCCATGTTTAGCCTATTTGGCCATATGAGAAGCTCTTCAAGCTTCTATTCAAACCAGGATGAATGGATATGTAAGAAGCTTGATTTGGAAACATTAATCAGTGGAGAGTCTCCATGAAATTGAATAAATCTCATAGGAGTTAGGTTGAAGAAGTTATTCCACTTTCTAACAAGGTATCCATGTTTAGCCTATTTGGTCATATGGCAAGTTCTTCAAGCTTCTAATCAAACCATGATGAATGGATATGTAAGAAGCTTGATTTGGAACCATCAATCAGTGGAGAGTCTCCATGAAATTTAATAAATCTCATAGGAGTTAGGTTGAAGAAGTTATTCCACTTTCTAATCAAGGTGTCTATGTTTAGCATGTTTGGCCATATGGCAAGTTCTTCAAGGTTCTAATCAAACCAGGATGAATGGATATATAAGAAGCTTGATTTGGAACCATTAATCAGTGGAGAGTCTCCATGAAATTGAATAAATCTCATAGGAGTTAGGTTGAAGAAGTTTGATGAATCCCTTGTGAGGAGATCCTTTTTGTCCCTGATTCTATGAAGGATGATCTGATGGTTTGAGAGAGATATGGGTTGATTTCAGTTATGATGGATGGATTGAATGGATGATCTTCAGAAATGATCTATGGATTGATCCGATCTTGTGTAGATGTGTATATGATCAAGAGAATGAACTCTGTTTGTGATTAAAGACAAGTTTTGCTTGCAGAGATTGAACTCCTAGCAATCAGTGTTCAAAGATGAACAAGGGATTCACAGATTTAGAGAGAGTTTTTTTGATAAAAAGAGTGAATCATGTTTCTGAAACAAAAGAGAGTTTAAGTAGAGAAGAAGAAATTGAAAAGTCCTAAAATAGTAGAATAATAAGAAAAACTTAATTAAAACTAAAATTGTCTTGAAAACTCAATAATAATTATTTTTGTTGATCTCTTGACTTGATTTTCGTGGCTGTCCATTCAGAAAGAGAGAATGGATCCACAACTTGTGTATTTGATCTCCTTTTGGGCTGAAAAAGGGCCATCTGATGCAACAAAAGATTTGGGCTGAATTTCTCCCCTTCGAGCCTGATCCATCATGCCAATATAATCATTTTCAATCATTTCCAGCTTCTTTCCAGCTCCTTGGGCATTCTTAGCTCAATCCAGCTCGTCTAGATCCGAATCAACAATTGGTTCAGTCAGGGTTGCATCAAAGTTATTCCACTTTCTAATAAGGCTATCTATGTTTAGCCTATTTGGCCATATGGCAAGTTCTTCAAGCTTCGAATCAAACCAGGATGAATGGATATGTAAGAAGCTTGATTTGGAACCATTAATCAATGGAGAGTCTCCATGAAATTTAATAAATCTCCTAGGAGTTATGTTGAAAAAGTTATTCCACTTTCTAATCAAGGTGTCCATGTTTAGACTGTTTGGTGATGCAACCATGGTTGAGCCAGAAGACTATGCGACAAAGGATAAATTGGGCTGGCTGAATGGAAAGCTTGAAGAAGAATCTACGGTTGGAATGGAACATGCTGAGCTTATTTATCACTCAAGTTACAATGAAGAACATGTCAAAAAGATGGAAAAGATGTGGGTCAGCCTCATGAATGGCTTAGGAGTTTTTCTCAGCATAAAAGAAGATCAATACCCAAGTCGATGATCCATTCTCTCTTTCTGAATTGCCATCTACGAAAATCAAGTGAAGAAGTCAGCCAAAATAATTAATATTGAGTTTTCAAGACAATTTTAGTTTTATTTAAGTTTTTTCTTATTTTTCTACAATTTAGGACTTTTCAATTTCTTCTTCTCTACTTAAACTCTC
>MU108047.1:20843-33252 GCA_012274485.2 Sinapis alba
TCATAGGAGTTAGGTTGAAGAAGTTATTCAACTTTATAATCAAGGTATCCATGTTTAGCCAATTTGGACATATGGGAAGTTCTTCAAGCTTCTAATCAAACCAGGATGAATGGATATGTAAGAAGCTTGATTTGGAACCATTAATCAGTGGAGAGTCTCCATGAAATTGAATAAATCTTATAGGAGTTAGTTAGGTTGAATAAGTTATTCCACTTTCTAATCAAGGTGTCCATGTTTAGCCTGTTTGGCCATATGGCATGTTCTTCAAGGTTCTAATCAAACCAGGATGAATGGATATATAAGAAGCTTGATTTGGAACCATTAATCAGTGGAGAGTCTCCATGAAATTCAATAAATCTCATAGGAGTTAGGTTGAAGAAGTTATTCCACTTTCTAATCAAGATATCCATGTTTAGCCTATTTCGCCATATGGCAAGTTCTTCAAGCTTCTAATCAAACCAGGATGAATCAATATGTAAGAAGCTTGATTTGGAACCATTAATCAGTGGAGAGTCTCCATGAAATTGAATAAATCTCATAGGAGTTAGTTAGGTTGAAGAAATTATTCCACTTTCTAATCAAGGTGTCCATGTTTAGCCTGTTTGGCCATATGGCATGTTCTTCAAGGTTCTAATCAAACCAGGATGAATGGATATATAAGAAGCTTGATTTGGAACCTTTAATCAATGGAGAATCTCCATGAAATTCAATAAATCTCATATGAGTTAGGTTGAAGAAGTTATTCCACTTTCTAATCAAGATATCGATGTTTAGCCTATTTCGCCATATGGCAAGTTCTTCAAGCTTCTAATCAAACCAGGATGAATCAATATGTAAGAAGCTTGATTTGGAACCATTAATCAGTGAAGAGTCTCCAAGAAATTGAATAAATCTCATAGGAGTTAGGTTGAAGAAGTTATTCCATTTTCTAATCAAGATATCCATGTTTAGCATGTTTGGCCATATGGCAAGTTCTTCAAGCTTCTAATCAAACCAGGATGAATCAATATGTAAGAAGCTTGATTTGGAACCATCAATCAGTGGAGAGTCTCTATGAAATTAAATAAATCTCATAGGAGTTAGGTTGAAGACGTTATTCCACTTTCTAATTAAGATATCCATGTTTAGCATGTTTGGTCATATGGCAAGTTCTTCAAGCTTCTAATCAAACCAGGATGAATGGATATGTAAGAAGCTTGATTTGTAACCATTAATCAGTGGAGAGTCTCCATGAAATTGAATAAGTCTCATAGGAGTTTGGTTGAAGAAGTTATTCCACTTTCTAATCAAGATATCCATGTTTAGCCTGTTTGGCCATATGGCAAGTTCTTCAAGCTTCTAATCAAACAAGGATGGATGGATATATAAGAAGCTTGATTTGGAACCATTAATCAGTGGAGAGTCTCCATGAAATTGAATAAATCTCATAGGAGTTAGGTTGAAGAAGTTATTCCACTTTCTAATAAGGCTATCCCTGTTTAGCCTATTTGGCCATATGGCATGTTCTTCAAGCTTCTAATCAAACCAGGATGAATGAATATGGAAGAAGCTTGATTTGGAACCATTAATCAGTGGAGAGTCTCCATGAAATTAAATAAATCTCATAGGAGTTAGGTTGAAGACGTTATTCCACTTTCTAATTAAGATATCCATGTTTAGCCTGTTTGGCCATATGGCAAGTTCTTCAAGCTTCTAATCAAACCAGGATGAATGGAGATGTAAGAAGCTTGATTTGGAACCATTAATCAGTGGAGAGTCTCCATGAAATTTAATAAATCTCATAGGAGTTAGGTTGAAGAAGTTATTCTACTTTCTAATCAAGGTGTCCATGTTTAGAAACATTAATCAGTGAAGAGTCTCCATGAAATTGAATAAGTCTCATATGATTTAGGTTGAAGAAGTTATTCCACTTTCTAATCAAGGTATCCATGTTTAGCCTATTTGGCCATATGGCAAGTTCTTCAAGCTTCTAATCAAACAAGGATGAATGGATATGTAAGAAGCTTGATTTGGAACCATTAGTCAGTGGAGAGTCTCCATGAAATTGAATATTATTGATCTAAAGAGATAAAGAAGTAGAGAGATGAAGATAGAAGTCTGGTTTGCACTTACTTGAGTTACAAGGTATTCCGTATAGTCTTGACATCCAAGGAATATAACTTAGAGTGACTTGGAAGGCAAGGACTTGGGAGGCAAGGAACAGCCTTGACACGCCAAGCTCCCTACTCAGAAGCAACTTTGAATGTCAAAGGAGGATCCGACCGTTTGGAGTAAGCCAAAAGACAGGAGAATAAAATAGGATATAAGTCACATGTGTGGCTTAAGCTTGGGACCGTTTAGGAGCTGTCCCTTTCCTGGTTCAGACCAGATTAGTTCATTCTTTTCTTTATGTCTTCTATTGTGTTTAAATAAACCTTGTATGCAAACCAAAATCAGTAAGGAAATAATATCCTTCTTTACTCTCTCTCTCTCTCTTTGTGTTCGAACTCACTCTCTCTCTCTCTCTCTTCCCTCACGGATTCATCAATCTCTCTCTCTTGTTCTTCATAAATTGACAAATATATCTCATAGGAGTTAGGTTGAAGAAGTTATTCAACTTTGTAATCAAGGTATCCATGTTTAGCCTATTTGGACATATGGCAAGTTCTTCAAGCTTCTAATCAAACCGGGATGAATTGATATGTAAGAAGCTTGAATTGGAACCATTAATCGGTGGAAAGTCTCCATGAAATGAAATAAATCTCATAGGAGCTAGGTTGAAGAAGTTATTCCACTTTCTAATCAAGGTAATCATGTTTAGCCTATTTGGCCATATGGCAAGTTCTTCAAGCTTCTATTCAAACCAGGATGAATGGATATATAAGAAGCTTGATTTGGAACCAATAATCAGTGGAAAGTCTCCATGAAATTGAATAAATCTAATAGGAGTTAGGTTGAAGAAGTTATTCCACTTTCTAATCAAGGTATCCATGTATAGCCTATTTGGCCATATGACATGTTCTTCAAGCTTCTAATCAAACCAGGATGAATGGATATGTAAGAAGCTTGATTTGGAAACATTAATCAGTGAAGAGTCTCCAAGAAATTGAATAAGTCTCATATAAGTTAGGTTGAGAAGTTATTCCACTTTCTAATCAAGGTATCCATGTTTAGCCTATTTGGCCATATGGCAACTTCTTCAAGCTTCTAATCAAACAAGGATGAATGGATATGTAAGAAGCTTGATTTGGAACCATTAGTCAGTGGAGAGTCTCCATGAAATTGAATATATCTCATAGGAGTTAGGTTGAAGAAGTTATTCAACTTTGTAATCAAGGTATCCATGTTTAGCCTATTTGGACATATGGCAAGTTCTTCAAGCTTCTAACCAAACCAGGATGAATGGATATGTAAAAAACTTGATTTGGAACCATTAATCGGTGGAGAGTCTCCATGAAATTGAATAAATCTCATAGGAGTTAGGTTGAAGACGTTATTCCACTTTCTAATAAGGCTATCCATGTTAAGCCTATTTGGCCATATGGCAACTTCTTCGAGCTTCTAATCAAACCAGGATGAATGGATATGTAAGAAGCTTGATTTGGAACCATTAATTAGTGGAGAGTCTCCATGAGATTGAATAAATCTCATAGGGATTAGATTGAAGAAGTTATTCCACTTTCTAATAAGGCTATCCATGTTTACCCTATTTGGCCTTATGGCAAGTTCTTCAAGCTTCTAATCAAACCAGGATGAATGGATATGTAAGAAGGTTGATTTGGAACCATTAATCAGTGGAGAGTCTTCATCAAATTGAATAAATCTCATAGGAGTTAGGTTGAAGAAGTTATTCCACTTTCTAATCAAGGTATCCATGTTTAGCCTATTTGGCCATATGGCAAGTTCTTCAACCTTCTAATCAAATCAGGATGAATGGATACATATGAAGGTTGATTTGGAACCATTAATCAGTGGAGAGTCTCCATGAAATTGAATAAATCTCATAGGAGTTAGGTTGAAGAAGTTATTCCACTTTCTAATCAAGGTATCCATGTTTAGCCTATTTGGCCATATGGCAAGTTCTTCAAGCTTCTATTCAAACCATGATGAATGGATATGTAATAAGCTTGATTTGGAACCATTAATCAGTGGAGAGTCTCCATGAAATTGAATAAATCTCATACGAGTTAGGCTGAAGAAGTTATTCCACATTCTAATCAAGGTATCCATGTTTAGCCTATTTGGCCATATGGCAAGTTCTTCGATCTTCTAATCAAACCAGGATGAAAGGATATGTAAGAAGCTTGATTTGGAACCATTAATCAGTGGAGAGTCTCCATGAAATTGAATAAATCTGATAGGAGTTAGGTTGAAGAAGTTATTCCACTTTCTAATCAAGGTATCCATGTTTAGCCTATTTGGCCATATGGCAAGTTCTTCAAGCTTCTATTCAAACCATGATGAATGGATATGTAACAAGCTTGATTTGGAACCATTAATCAAGTGAGAGTCTCCATGAAATTGAATAAACTCATACGAGTTAGGTTGAAGAAGTTATTCAACTTTATAATCAAGGTATCCATGTTTAGCCTATTTGGCCATATGGCAAGTTCTTCAAGCTTCTAATCAAACCAGGATGAAAGGATACGTAAGAAGCTTGATTTGGAACCATTAATCAGTGTAGAGTCTCCATGAAATTGACTAAGTCTCATAGGAGTTAGGTCGAAGAAGTTATTCCACTTTCTAATCAAGGTATCCATGTTTAGCCTATTTGGCCATATGGCAAGTTCTTCAAGCTTCTAATCAAACCAGGATGAATGGATACGTAAGAAGCTTGATTTGGAACCTTTAATCAATGGAGAGTCTCCATGAAATTGAATATATCTCATATGAGTTAGGTTGAAGAAGTTCTTCAAGCTTCTAACCAAACCAGGATGAATGGATATGTAAGAAGCTTGATTTGGAACCATTAATCAGTGGAGTGTCTCCATGAAATTGAATAAATCTCATAAGATTTAGGTTGAAGAAGTTATCCCACTTTCTAATCAAGGTATCCATGTTTAGCCTATTTGGCCATATGACAAGTTCTTCAAGCTTCTAATCAAACCAGGATGAATGGATATGTAAGAAGCTTGATTTGTAACCATTAATAAGTGGAGAGTCTCCATGAAATTGAATAAATCTCATAGGAGTTAGGTTGAAGAAGTTATTCCACTTTCTAATCAAGATATTCATGTTTAGCCTGTTTGACCATATGGCAAGTTCTTCAAGGTTCTAATCAAACCAGGATGAATGTAAACACTTTTGTGTTTGTAGAGTGTGAATCTAAATCTGATATAAAGAGACTAAGAGAATAGAGAGAGTAGAGAGAATAGAGAGAACAGAGAGAGTAGAGAGAATAAAAACTCAATACTTCATTACTTTGATTCAGATGAGAGCTTACAAGATATAAAGAGAATACAATCATGTCTAGGTTCAATGAATTCAACCTAGACCTATAAGCATGTGAGGTCAATACAAATACTTGGCTGAGAGGCTCCACATGCTTGGACAGGCGGTAAAGTAGCTCTTCCTTTCCAGCTGTGGTGTCACCTTATCCCCTTACCCTATCAACTCTCCCTGGTCGTGTTCCCCCTGTCCAGAATGGATAAATGCAAGGTAACTTCTCATCTTGCCTTATTTACCTTCTTCCAAAGTTACTGAGGTAACTTTCCAAAAGTTATTGTGGTAACTTTTGGAGTTACTGTCTCAACCTCAACACTTCTCTTCTCTAATTGATCCCTGAACCTCCAAGACTCCATCTCTTTATTACCTTCCTCTCAACACTCCCCCTCAAGCTAGACCAAGGGAACCGGTCTAGCTTGGAAACCATGAAGACCTCCCTCATTAAAAACCTCACCAAGGAAAACCCATTGGGATAAAACCTTGATGAGGGAAAAAGAGTGGAGACTCCATGGTTAAGGGGATCAGCTTCTAGGCGTGAGATCAATGAGCCCAAGCCTAGAAAGTATGGACTCCATTGTCTTTAGCCTTGCAGCCTTAGTAAACACATCCGCCAGTTGATCCTCACTCCTTGTATAGCATGGCAGTATCACTCCTAAGACAATCATCTGCCTCACCTTGTGACAATCAACTTCTATGTGCTTTGTTCTCTCATGGAAGACTGAATTAGAAGCTATGTGAATTGCTGCTTAATTGTCACAATGCATTGTCATGGGAGTGGTCTGCTCAATCTCTAGATGCTTCAAAATGCCTTTGATCCAGACTAACTCATTTGTTAACTTCAACATAGCCCTATACTCAGCTTCAGCACTTGAACAAGAGATCACCTTCTGCTTCTTACTCTTCCAAGTCACTAAGTTCCCTCCAGTGAATGTACAATACCCTGTGGTTGATCTTCTGTCCACTCTATCACCTGCCCAATCAGCATCACAATACCCAACCACTTATGTACTGCCATTGCTTCCCATCCAGACTCCTTGCCCTTGTGTACCACTCAGATACCTTAGTATCCTATCCACCATTTTCCAGTGATGTACCTTTGGAGCCTGCATATGCTGACTAGCTTGATTCACAGCAAAACATAGATCTGGTCTTGTGATAGTCAAGTAGATCAGCTTGCCAACCATCTTCCTATACAGCTTAGCATCCTCAAACAACTGGTTCTCTTCAATCTCCCCCTCAAGTAGAACCTTGTATCCTTCTTCAAGAGGTGTCTTGGCGATTTTTCCTTCAAGCACCCCTGCTTCCTTCAACATATCCATAGTATACTTTCTTTGAGACATGAACAACCCCTCTTTAGACCTGCATATCTCAATTCCCCAGAAAATACTTCATCTCTCCCAAGTCCTTAATGTCAAACACTGACTTGAGGAAGTCTTTAGTGGCTTGAATCCCAGCCTTATCACTTCCTGTGATAATCAAGTCATCTACATATACCAAGATCACAATGATCCCTGAGGGACTCGACAAGGTGAAGAGAGTGTGATCTAACTCAGACTTCCTAAAGCCTCTCCCATTGAGTGTTGTGCTCAACTTCCTGTACCAAGCTCTAGGAGACTGTTTCAACCCATATATGGCCTTCTTCAATCTCAAGACATTCCCTGGTTTCACAAGATGCTCAAGACCAGGTGGTGGATACATGTATACTTCATCTTCAACCTCATCTTGCAAGAATGCATTCTTCACATCTATCTGCCACAAATCCCACTTCAAGTTTGTTGCAATGGATAACACAATTCGGATTGTGTGGAGCTTAGCCACTGGAGCAAACGTGTCAATGTAATCTTCCCCATAGGTCTGTGTAAACCCTTTTGCTACCAGTCTGGTCTTGCACCTATCAATCTTCCCATTTGCAAGGTATTTGATTGTAAAGATCCACCTACTTGACACTGCCTTCTTCCCTTTAGGTAAAGCACTCTCATACCAAGTATCAGTTCTGATCATTGCATCTCTTTCATCCCCCACAGAATCTCTCCAAACCTTGTGCTTCATAGCTTCTTCATAAGATCTTGGTATCTCACTCTCATCCAAGTTGCACATAAACGCCATGTGTTCATCAGGATACTCAGCAAAGGAACATACAGCTTGAGAAGGATGCTCCACAGCCTGGGCATTGTAGTACACTCTCGTGTTTACCCAGTTGGAAGGATCCTTCCTCACCCGTGTGCTCCTCCTCAATAGTTGAACCTGATCCTCAGTTTGAACCTCAGCTTGAACCTGTTCTTCTGAACTAGTATACTCTTCCTGCTCATCTCCACTAGATTGAGCCAGATCTTGACCTTGTTCTTCCTGCTCATCTCCACTAGACTGAGCCAAATTCTCTGCTTCTTGTGTCCCCTCTTGATCATGATGACCTGAATCCTCTTGATGCTGCTCTTGCACTCCTGATTCAGATCCATTCCCCCTCTCATGATCAAGAGGAATTGTTCTTCCAGCTTCTTCACACTGATCAGAAGGAGCTCTCATTTTTGGTTGCTGATTTTGGGACATGTTTATCCCTAGCTTCTCTAATACAATCCTAAGAGTTGTTGCCTTTTCTGATGGTGCTTGAGATAGATCCTCCAAATCTTCCCACTTATGCTTGTCATAATACCCTTTTGACTCCACAAATTTGACATCTCTAGACACCAGAACTCTCCTTGTCTCTGGATCATAACACTTGTATCCCTTCTGGGTTATTGAATACCCAATGAACATGGCTTTTGTACTCTTTGCCTCCAGCTTGTTTGATGAATCCCTTATGAGGAGATCCTTTTGTCCCTGATTCTATGAAGGATGATCTTCTGGTTTGAGAGAGAAAGGGATTGATTTTGATGATGGATGGGTTGATTGGATGATCTTCAGAAATGATCTATAGACTGATCAAATCTTGTATGGATGTGTTAGTGATCAAGAGAATGAACTCTGATTTCAATCACAAACAAGATGCAATTGGAGAATGAACTCCTTAGCAATCAATGTTCATATGATGAACAAAGGATTCACAAAGTTTAGAGAGAGTTTTTGATAAAAAAAAGGTGAATAATATTTCTGAAAACAAAAGAGAGTTTAAGTAGAGAAGAAGAAATTGAAAAGTCCTAAAATTGTAGAAAAATAAGAAAAACTTAATTAAAACTAAAATTGTCTTAAAAACTGAATAATTATTTATTTTGGGTGATTCCTTGACTTGAATTTCGACCTGGTTTGGTTCTGGATTATACTAAACCAAGCAAGCCATTGCTTCCTTCAATTTCTTGGTTTATGATCTTCTCTTGGGCTGAGAAAAGTTCAAACTCATCCATGAGTCTGATCACATATTTTACAGCTTGTTTGACATGTTCTTCATTGTAACTTGAGTGAGAAATAAGCTCAGCATGCTCCATTCCAACCTTAGATTCATCTTCAAGTCTTCCATTCAACCATCCCGGTTTATCCTTTGTCGCATAGTCATCTGGCTCAACCATGGTTGCATCATCCCCTCCTCCTTTGAAAAGATTTGTCCTCAAATCTGTATCATACATCAAAAGGAAACAAGTAAGAAGCGAGACAAATGATCAAGAAAATAAGCATGAACGCAACATCAAAGTAAGGTTTTGGACAGAAACTTCCTTGGAGTTTTGAATCCATTTTCCTCAAGTACTTCCATCTCCAAATCTCTGGCTGATAAGCATGGTGTTTGCCCTTGTTCCTTGTACTCCTTTGCAAATGATTCTTTTGATCCTGGACACTCAAAACAAAGACTAGAAATCCAGTGTCATATAGGAAAAACATGTTCTTAATCTGATCAATAACCAAGCATTTCTTTCTGATAACATGTTGCACTTGTTTCAAACTTTTAAGATACACATCAAAGTAAGTATTGTAAACCAGAATATCATCAAAGCTCAAAATAACACTATTCTTCAAGCATGATCTCAAAACAAACCAAGATTTATCATTTTCAGAACAAGCATGAGCAAGTTTAAAAACAGAATCACAAATAAAATCGGTTTCAGCTTTAAGTGATTTTGGTTTCTGCAAATTCCTAACCTTAAGCTCTTTCCAGGCATGTGTGGAAGAAAACAAATCATCAGTGATCAGTTCATGTCTAGAGAAACTCAGATCAAAGTCATTATCTTCAAAGCAAGCAAAAGAATTACAAGGTTTTCTGAAACAGAAATCAGATTGTTGCAGAATAAGCTCAATTCTCTTTACAGGGTGATCAAGTCTTTTGTTATGTTCCATAAACTGATCAAAACTCAAAACAAGACCAGGATTGAGTTCACTAACAGACTGAAAACGTTTTTGATCAGGGAATTTATCTGGTTCATATACTTTCAAAGAGTTAATCATGTTTTCAAAAACAAAGTTTGAAACACAAAATTCTTTTACTTTTTCTAGACCAAAACGTTTGACATCACTGGAACTAACCTTAACAAACATTTGAGGCAGAGAATTAATCAGATCAAATCCCTTACAGTGCTCTTGAGAATTTAAAGAGGATGACTTAGCATATGTTTCTTCTTCAATGTTGGGCTGCTCCAACTCTTCTTCTGATGGTGAACTCTTTTGTGCTTCTTCTGATTGGTTTTCTTCTAAGACCTGAGATACTGAATCAAGGCTACTCAGTTGCACCGGTTCAATACAGGTTAGTTCATCACAAGCACTACTGATAAAATTTTCAGTTTGAGAAGAGAAAAGAGAGAACTCATTTTCTGTCTCAGTTTCTTCTATTACCTTAGATGGCTCTGTTTTCAGCTCTTGGATGATCTGCTCCTGCTTGCTGCAACTCATTGGGTCAGTAATCTTTTAGGAAGGTTGTGTGGATGGTCTCACACTCTGGTCTTTTACAAACTCCTTGATTACTTGTTGTGCAATCCTTTTGAAATTATCTTGAAACAAATGGCTGTGCAAATAATCAAATTCTGCTTGTTGTTTCTGACACTTCTTTATGGGATCACAACCAAAGCAAGGACCTTTCTCTTCTCTGGCATATCTAGGATGTTCTCTGCTCCTCCTAATTGGTTCTTCTTGCCTCCCTGGTCGTGCCTTTTCCTGCACAAAATCAGAATGGTTGAAAACCGATTTTTCTTTTCTTATCAAATTCTGTCTTTTTTCCAGCAAACTCTTTGTGGAAGAACTGAATTGATCATGATGTGTGCTCCTCTTGTTAAGCTTTTCCAGTGAACTCCTAGATAGTATCCTTTCCTGCTCATAACCAGACTCATCAATATCATATGAATCTCTTTTTCTCATAGATTTTTCTCTTCTTTTCAAGGCTGCTTTTGTAGCAGAGTCAAACATGTTGGAATCTAACTTCTTTTCAGGACGTCTTCTTCTGCCATTGCTTCCTCCAGACATGGATTCCTATTAAGAAACTCAACAAGAAAATTAACACAATAACATATAGCCGAAGCCTCACTTCTCTCAAGTGTTTCTCTCTGATTTTTTTGTGATATTTCTCTGTGAATCCAGTAGCTCAGCAACAAACAAAGATCAAGCTTTTAGAGATCAATTCCCCAACCCCAAAACAGAAGAAAGAGATAGAAAGATTGCAAAATTTTTGTTTGCAAGAGGCTTTACCACCAGAGGTTGGATTTCTCTTCAACCAAGTTGGATTTCTCTTCAACTTTTTCTTAAATCTTTTCGATTTGTTTTTTTTTTCTTTTTTAAATCTGTATGGCCCTCTTGCAGATACAACAGATAGAAAGGTAAGAACTTTATGAGATTTACAGAGAAAAAATCAGATTCCCCAAACAAAGAAGAAGAATTAAACCCAGATTTTTTAGAGTTTCAGATTCAAACCCAAATCAAGAGCCTTCAAATCTGCTTTGATACCACTTGATGAATCCCTTATGAGGAGATCCTTTTGTCCCTGATTCTATGAAGGATGATCTTCTGTTTGAGAGAGAAAGGGATTGGTTTTGATGATGGATGGGTTGATTGGATGATCTTCAGAAATGATCTATAGACTGATCAAATCTTGTATAGATGTGTTAGTGATCAAGAGAATGAACTCTGATTTCAATCACAAACAAGATGCAATTGGAGAATGAACTCCTTAGCAATCAATGTTCATATGATGAACAAAGGATTCACAAAGTTTAAAGAGAGTTTTTGATTAAAAAAAAAAAAGGTGAATAATATTTCTGAAAACAAAAGAGAGTTTAAGTAGAGAAGAAGAAATTGAAAAGTCCTAAAATTGTAGAAAAATAAGAAAAACTTAATTAAAACTAAAATTGTCTTAAAAACTGAATAATTATTTATTTTGGGTGATTCCTTGACTTGAATTTCGACCTGGTTTGGTTCTGGCTCATACTAAACCAAGCAAGCCATTGCTTCCTTCAATTTCTTGGTTTATGATCTTCTCTTGGGCTGAGAAAAGTTCAAACTCATCCATGAGTCTGATCACATATTTTACAGCTTGTTTGACATGTTCTTCATTGTAACTTGAGTGAGAAATAAGCTCAGCATGCTCCATTCCAACCTTAGATTCATCTTCAAGTCTTCCATTCAGCCATCCCGGTTTATCCTTTGTCGCATAGTCATCTGGCTCAACCATGGTTGCATCATTGTTTCTCTGCTCTCCTAGAACCAAGACATAGCATAAGCACCCAAAGACTCGCAGGTGATCAATATATGGCTTGTTCCTGTTCAACACTTCAAATGGAGACAAATCCTTCAATATCTTAGTTGGTACCCTGTTGATAAGATAGCAAGCAGTCTGAACAGCATCACTCCAAAACCGTTTTGGAACATTTCCATGAAACATCATTGATCTAGCAACCTCCATCAAGTGCCTATTCTTCCTCTCAGCAACCCCATTCTGCTGTGGTGTGTAAGGACAGCTGGTCTGATGCACAATCCCATGCTTTGCTAGATGATTCTTGAAGGCGTGACTGGTGTATTCACCTCCATTGTCTGACCTTAGTACCTTCACAGTAGCATTGTAATGGTTAGTTACATATGC
>MU108048.1:0-34651 GCA_012274485.2 Sinapis alba
TTTTGCTTTATACTCTTTCTGTTTCAGAATGAATCATATTCTAAGAAAAAATAGTTTCTAAAAAATACATATTTTAAATTTTTAATATATGTAATAATAATATATTGTACATTTTAAAAATATTAATTATATTTACTAAATTTTGATTAGTTAAAATTTGTAGAAAAGAGTTAAACACGGAAAATAATATATTTATTATAAAGTTTTAAGTATTTTTTTAATAAGTATGAAAATTTTAGAATATATATTATTTTGAAACAGAAAGAGTATATTTGGAAAATAACTGATTTTATATAAGTTCAAAAAAATAACTGATTTTATATAAAATCTCTGATTTTCCGTAGGACGTTAATGCTTCTTTGGATTCCTCAAGGTCACTAGAAGACAATAACAATCAGCGGTTGATTTTTTTTTTTTTGATTAATGATAAAGCACTCCTCGATGCATATCTATTTGATTTGTCTCGATACCGGAAATATTTTTAACTTTCATTGTGTTTGTATCAATGTTTTGAAAAATTGACTAGATCCATAGCTAGCTAGGTCCGACCGTTTCAATCACGACCCAGTAAGTTTTCTTGTTCGGGTTTAATTTAAAACCATAATTTTATTGAACCGTTTAGACAAGTTAAAAACTGGTGCAGCGTATCAACGCTAACTCAACTCAAATCTAAAGATTTAGGTTAAATTTTTAGAGACCTGATTTCTTAAATCGAAGAACTTAATCAAATTCGATGCAAAGCTCTCGTATTGACGACATAATCAAATCAATGCAAGGCTTTAGAGAAAACTCTAGTTTATTATCTTTCAAAAACTGTCTATTAAAAGCCAGCCTTCAATCCTTTATATAGGATTTAAAAGACGGTTTAGAATAACCTAAACCTATTTAAAATAAAAAACCTAAATACAGGAAATCAAACTTTAGAAAAGGAAATCTAACAAAACCGACAAATAGAAGAGTTGCTTGGCGGTAAAACTATCATGATGCTGCATCAGGTCCCCCGGGGTTAGAAGGATTCGACCCCGAATCAGGAACCGGGTCCGGCGGGGCATAACGAGAGAGGTAGCGGACATTGAAGACATCAGAAGTGGTGATGTTTGCTAGCAGTTGGAGACGGTACGCATTGTCATTTATTCACTCCAAAATGGTAAGAGGACCTATCTTTTTGACTTTAAGTTTGTTGTATGCATGAGCTGGCATACGATCTTTAGTGAGAAATGCCAAACAAGATCACCAGGCTCGAAGATAACACGGCGTCGATGAGAATCAGATGCTTCTTTATACTTTGAAGAAGAGGACTCAAGATTGGTAATCACTTGCGCATGAACTCGATGGGCGTTGTCAACAAAGTCATCTTCAACACCATGAAGTCGTGTCCGGTCTGGCAGAGGGGTTAGATCGAGAGGACCGCGAGGAAGAAGACCATAAACAACCTAAAAAGGACTGTATCCAGAACTTCTGTTAAGAGAATTATTATGAGCAAACTCAGCTTGGGGAAGCTTAGAATCCCACGTCTTGATAGAATCTCCAACAAGACAGCGTAATAGGTTTCCCAAAGACCTATTCGTAACCTCCGTTTGTCCATCCGTTTGAGGATGATAAGCCGAGCTCATGTCAAGACTAGTACCCAACATCTTCCAAAGAGATCGCCAAAAATGACCTAAGAACCTAGAATCACGATCAGAAACGATAGAAGTGGGCAACCCATGAAGTCTGTATACTTCACGAAAGAATAGGGTGGCGACCTGAAGTGCATCCGTTGTTCGTTTACATGGGACAAAGTGTACCATTTTTGAAAAACGATCGACTACGACGAAGATGGAATCGAATCCTCTTTGTGTACGAGGGAGACCCATGACAAAGTCCATACTAATATCAGACCATGGCTGTGTCGGGATTGGCAATGGAAGATAGAGGCATGCATTTGTAGCGTGTCCTTTTGATGTTTGACAAGTTGTACAACGTTCAACAAACCGTTCAACATCGCATCTCAAACTCGGCCAAAAATACGACTGAGCAAGCAAGTGTAAGGTCCTGTCACGTCCAATGTGGCCTTCATTATGTATTTCTGTAATAAGTTGAAGCCGCAGGCTGCAATCGGGGATGCCGATACGATCACCATGAAAAAGAAAGCCATCCTGTAAATTAAAATCTTGTGAACGACCAGCTTGGAGATCAAGAAGAATCCGACCAAAGTAATCATCTGACTCGTATAGATTGGCAAAGGTTGCAAAGCCGGGGACTGAGACATGAAGAACAGTAAGCAAAGAATGGCGGCGACTAAGAGCATCAGCCACGCGATTGGAGACTCCCGAAGTATGCTTTATGACAAAAGTAAATTGCTGTAAGTAGGACACCCATGCCGCATGCCGCGAGGAGACCTTGTCTTGGCTACTTACATGTTTCAATGCATCGTGATCAGTAAAGAGAACAAACTCTTTATGATAAAGGTAATGTCGCCAATGTTTTATTGCTTGAACCACTGCGTAAAATTCGACATCATAGGTACTGTAACGTATACGAGCTCCAGCCAACTTCTCGCTGAAGAATGCGATTGGTCGATTTCGCTGACTCAAAACTGCAACAATTCCCAGTTTGGAAGCATCACAATGGAGTTCAAAAACCTGAGAAAAATCAGGGAGTGCAAGAACAAGGGCCGTGATCAACTTTTCTGTAATGGTCGCAAAAGCAGCAGATGCCTCAGAAGTCCAAATGAAGAGACCATTGCACCAAATGCAATCAGTTAGAGGTGCCATCAATCTACTGAATTGCAGAACAAATCGTCTATAAAATGAAGCAAGGCCATGAAAGCTTCGTGTTGCAGATAACGTGGTCGGAACAGGCCAGGATTTAATCGCCTCAACCTTTCCTCGATCGACAGCTAGACCTTCAGCAGAGAAAATGTAACCAAGGAAGTGCACTTGAGAAGACCCAAATTCACACTTCTTCAGCGTGGCAAAAAGTTGATCTCGACGAAGAACAAGGAGTACATCTTGTAAGTGTGCAAGATGTTCATCCAGGGACATACTGAATATAAGAATATCGTCAAAATAAACCACGATGAATTTTCCAATAAAAGGCCGTAGAGATTGGTTCATGACCCTCATAAAAGTGCTTGGTGCGTTGGACAAGCCGAAAGGCATGACAAGCCATTCAAAAAGACCCTCTCGGGTCTTAAAAGCTGTTTTCCATTCGTCCCCAGGTCTAATTCTTATCTGATGGTATCCACTACGAAGATCTAGTTTTGAGAAAATTGTTTCCGTACCAATTTGATCCAGAAGATCATCTAGACGTGGAATGGGAAATTGATAGCGCACTATAATCTTGTTTATGGCACGACTATCAACACACATTCGCCAAGACCCATCTTTCTTAGGTATGAGCAATGCGGGAACTGCGCATGGACTAAGGCTCTCACGCAAATAGCCTTTTGCGACGAGCTCCTCTACTTGGCGCCTGAGTTCTTCATGTTCATTGGGGCTCATACGATAATGAGCTCGGTTTGGTAAGATAGCATCGGGAACTAGATCAATGCGGTGTTGGATGTCTCGGAGAGGAGGGAGGCCGGTTGGCAGCTCACTCTGGAAGACATCTTAAAAATCTTCTAAGAGATTTTTAAAATGATCGGGAATCATGGGAACAGCTGGTTCAGCTGATGAATTAATGAAAATCAGGACTCGTCTTTCTTCACGAAGTGCATGCTCAAATGGTTTGTGCTGCAGAATTAGAACTGGTGCTGATGGTTTACTCTGTTTCTCAGGCAGAGATGGTTGTAGTGTGAAATTCCGATCATTGTAACGGAAGCTGTAGGTGTTAAGGTACCCCTCGTGCTTGACGCGATGATCAAATAACCATGGCCTTCCTAACAGTAGGTGGCAAGCGTCCATTGGTGCCACGTCACAGTGAATTTGATCTTTGAATGTTCCTCCCACAGAAAAAGAGACAAGAGCACGTTGAGTAATCATCAAATCTGTTTTCTGGTCTAACCAGGCGAGTTTATAGGGATAAGGATGAAGTTCCGTAGATAGCTTAAGTTTAGTAACAACGTCTTCAGCGATTACATTCTCGCTACTACCGGAGTCGATAATGAATTTGCAAACCTTGCCTTCAATAGTGCATTTGGAGTGGAACAGGTTATGGCATTGTGGGTTGTCCTCAATATGGCGGGGAGAAAGGCACAGACGTCTAACTATCAAGCACGGACCATTGTCTGCAATAAGATCCACAGTGTCCGCCGTATTTTCTGTATTATCGTCGTCATATATGACTTCCACATCTTTGCCTGCCGTGTCGAGCAGGAGACCTCTGCGATTTCTTTTCGGACAATTGGATTGACGGTGGCCAATCTCACCGCAAGAAAAAAATCGGAGTGAAGAAGGTCGTGATGTTGTTTTGTCTGTAAAAGGCACAATTGCAGAATTAGGTTGTTGTGGCGGTGTATCATCCGTAGTGGTAGAGCTTTGTTGTTGTAAAACGGGACGGTTCTGTCGTGGGGTAGTCCACGAAAAAGTGCTCTTTGTTTGTGACTCAATGGTGAGTGCTTGCTGGTGAGTTCGGATAATGATAATGGATTAAATAAATTGATGGTGTGCTTGATTTGTTGGCGAAGACCAGCAGTGAAACGAGCCACTAATTGTCGCTCTGAATCTTGAATGTCGACTCGAGTCAGCAATAAGAAATTTTTTTTTTGAATATTCTGCCACGGAACGCGGACCCTGACGAATATGATGAAGTCGTTGGAACATGGTTTGATCATAGTTATATGGTAAAAACGTCTTTTTGAGCTTCGATTTTAATTTCTCCCATGCCATTATTTTTGGTTTACCCAAGCGATTCCGAGTTGTCTTGAGCTGTGACCACCATGCTGCTGCTCTATTGCGAAATTTCATGGCAATAACAGGAACACAACGATCCAAGGGAACTCTTTTGAACTCAAGAATCTCTTCTACTATGACAATCCAATCAAGTAATTCTTCTGCAGTAGAGTTGCCATGAAACTCGGGAATTTCAGATTTGAAGTTATTTTCCCAGTGATAATCATCAGCGGCTCTGAGTGCTTGATTTTGTATTGCAGGAAGATTGTTACGAAGGGGGGCAAACGGATTGTCGTGAGCTGCAAGTTGTTCAACCGCGTCTTCTTCTTCTTCATGGTCATCGACCTCAGCAACATTCGCAGGCGGTGCTTAGGGAGGTCTTTGGCTGGCGAGTATTTGAATGGCAGTGCTCATTGCTTGCATCTGGGCCTGGAGCTCAGCAATCGCATCACGGGTGATTTCTGCTTCAGTTTGGACAGGAGCGCGACGAGGTCTTGCCATGGTGATTCGGAAAAAGAAAAAAAATTTCGAGGATCGTAGACTTGCTCTGATACCAACCTGGCGCAGCGTATCAACGGTAACTCAGCTCAAATCTAAAGATTTAGGTTAAATATTTAGAAACCTGACTTCTTGAATCGGAGAACTTAATCAAATTCGATGCAAGGCTCTCGTATTGACGACATAATCAAATCAATGCAAGGCTTTAGAGAAAACTCTAGTTTATTATCTTTCAAAAACTGTCTATTAAAAGCCAACCTTCAATCCTTTATATAGGATTTAAAAGACGGTTTAGAATAACCTAAACCTATTTAAAAAAGAAAACCTAAATAAAGGAAATCAAACTTTAGAAAAGGAAATCTAAAAAAACCGACAAATAGAAGAGTTGTTTGGCGGTAAAGCTATCATGATGCTGCATCAAAAACCAGCGAAGATCCGTGAATTGGACAAACTGGATTTTCTGAAAGCCTCCAAAATGTAAAGAGAAAATTGAAACAGTAACTCATGTTTTCGCTCCTTTCTTATCGTCTATTTTAATGAATATAATTGGCAACTAAAGTTATTTTATGAGCTAAACTATTGTAAAAACCATTAAACAGATGACAATTAAAGAAAAAAAAGATTGGTTTGTAATTAGTTAGGGAAACTAGTATTTAACTCGAAATTATACACTTTGTTAATCCATGCTCCGATGGCTGTAACTAATGGATTAAAAATGAATAAACAGTACATAGAAGAATGGAATAGATATATTCTATACATTCCTTAACAAAAATTTATGGAATCGTTTGCTTTATATTTTGTTTAATTTTTTGGAATTGATGGAAAGAGCATTTTATTTTATTCATGCAAAAGAGTAAATTTTTTTATGAAACTAATGAAATTATCATTACAAAACGTTTCATTCCAATAATAGGTAATCCAGTTGCAGCCATATGTTTTTTTAATTGTAAATCAATCTTATTGTGATTAGGGGGTGGATATTCGGATATCCATTCCGTCGATTCGGCTTTATCCAAATTTGGATTTTCTAGGTTTAAAATTTCAGCCTCGTTTAAGATTTTATAAATTTTGATTCGGTTCGTATCTTTGCGGGTTTGGCTTAGATTCCGATAATCCATTTATTAGTTTTCACTATTAAAATCTCTTATAACCTGTTTATTATATATATGTTTGATGTTTGATGTCAATTTATTGTATTATATATATATAATATTAATTTAATATGAAATTTATTTACACTAAAATGAATGTATTTTTTGTAATTTTTTATAAAATATAAATAAAACAATCCATTACTTTGTTAATTATTTCAAATCAATTTGTTGAGTGTTTCAAAAAGAAAATCAACTCTGTTGAGTTCTTTAACAGTGGTCTCTAAAGGTATGTTTGACCATCGATACACCAAAATCCAAAATGGCCGTCTTCTTTACATTTACGTCATTTAGAGCAGTATTAACATCTTCTTAAGTGTGTTTCTTAGCCTAATTAGACTTAAAAGAAAATGAAAAATAGAAATAAACAGAGGATACGATTCTTAATTAAGGGAGGGAAGGAACTTCTCTTGGGGGACATGTGTTAAAAATTAGAGCGTAATGGAGAGGTCTTGAGTTGTTCTTTCTCTCTCTCGATTTCTCAAGGCGGCGAAACGGCGATTTCTCTTTCTGTCGGTGGCTCTGCTCTCGTCGTCGACCTCTCTCTCGATGGCTCTCTTCGACGGCAACAGTCCTCTCTCTCGGTGGCTCTCGTCAAATCGAAAGGTAAAGCGGTTATGTGTTGTTCAATTACACATGTCTTGGTTTATGTATCTTTTTGTTTTGATCACAAGTTTTTCAATTTTATTTATTTGTTATGTTCAATTATGTCTATTGGTGACTCTCCTCGACGGCGATGAATTTGGACGTGATGAATAAAACAACTGAACTCAGATATTTTTTTTAAATATTCTCGTTTATTTTATTAATCTACGTTATTATGTTTTTATTTAAAATTCTATCTTTAATATGTTATTTTTTACTATGTTCTATTTCATAAATAAAATTTATTTTTAATATAATATTGTTTAATAGTTTTTTTTTAAGAACCTTTAGTTAAGAAACTATGAATGGAGCACAAAAACTAGGTGTCTCTTAACTAAAATTTTTTTACTACATTTTAGTACTTAAAAAGTCATTAAAAGACTCTAATGGGTTTTTAGAGATAATCATACTCTAAATTATATTCTATGTTCATGGGCAACTCTTTCTTAAATTCACCCAAAACCTTGTTTTTTCTTAAAGGTAAACACTCAAACTATTGTGTTTGGATAACAATAAGAAGTCAACTATTCAGTAGTGAGTTATGACGAATGGCTCCACATACATATTGGTAAAACTAGTTTGACCCTAGAGTTAAACCAAAGGCCAAAGTAAACAAAGAGTCGTCGCATCTTTGGTGACTTCTGACTCGAAATAAACTAAAACCACACATTTGAAAGATGCCAATTACTCTCTCTTTCTTTATCAACCAGTCACAATCGTCAGAGCGATGCACAAAAACTTGTAGAATGGTAAGGGAACTTGCAGTTGTGGCGGCGGACAACTGCGAAGGCAACGTTATCTTTCTCTACATTTGGGCAGCAGTTTTGACTCTCTCCGTCATAGCCGCTGTGACTTTCACTTGTAGCGACGGAGCTTCTAAATCTGATACTAACGACGTGCATGGCTCAGCATGCGCCGCCGGCTGTGGCGGTGGTTGTGGAGGTTAAAACGGTTGGCTCTGTTCCTTAATTTTTGGGTCAACAACAACAACATGCATTTTATCCTCTTTTAACTGGGTGGTGAGTGACACAATACCAGTAGGTTATGATCAGTAAACGGGTCTGTTTTAAAGAGGCCGTTTTTTCAGATTAAAAGAATTTGAATACAAATCATACTTGCTTTCTTGTTTTATTATGTATTTTATAATTTGAAGGAATTTGAATACAAATCATATTTGGTTTCTTGCTGTAATAATGTATTGATATTTTGAAGGATGTAAGTATATGCTAACTTTAATAATTTATGGAATTAATTTACTCCGATATTAATTTGTTAGGATTTTAATCCTGCATTAAGTGCTTAGATATGAACTTTGATTTTAAGGTACTTGAGTTGAATTATAAAAGACACAAGTTATTGATAACCGAGTTCCCAACCAATAACCGGTATGTGTTTGTGGACCTAGTTTCAGCCAGCCACCAAATGGGTTTTGCTTTTTGCGGCCCGTCTCATTCGGAACCTGCACAAAATGAGAAAGCCCAAGTCTCAAGCCCATTGCTATCGGATGCGTGAATGAAACGAAGCGTTTCACTTCTTGTATAAAGAGGTTGTTACAACGGCTAGGTTCAAAGTGAGAGTGAGTGACGAATCGAAAGAGAAGATCAAGAAAAGGGGAGAAGACGACTTAGCTCGAGATCACGAGGTTGAAGATCGACGGAGTCACGAAAGCGGTATACGATTAGCTTGGATCATTCCAGCGGCGACTTTCCGGCTTCATAGAGGAAGTGATATTCTCGCTAACTCTCTCTCTTGTATAGCTCTGTTTCGGTGTTGATACGTCATTGTTGTTGAGATTGTAACCTTGAACAAATCGGTTGTGTTGTTCGTTTGCTTGCGTCGATTACTTACCTGAAACAGAAACCAAACAAAATCAATCACACATCGAACAAGAAATGGCCTAAGGAATCTAGACTAAAACTCTACAAGTGGTATCAGAGCTCATCAGGTTGGGTGCTAAGGCTAAGAGTTGATTCAGATCTAATAAGAAGGAGAAGAGGCTACTTATCTCTGTGTGTGTATAGTGATCGTTGTGGTTCTCATTTTCTGTGTGTAGTTGTTCTTGAAATCTCTAAGGTTCAAGATGGAGAGAACTCACGGGAAGTTCGAGATGGATAAGTTTGATGGAAAGGGGGACTTTGGGATGTGGAAGTACAAGATGATGGCTCAGCTTGAGATTCAAGGTCTTCTGGCAGTGATACAAGATGACTTTATGGTTTCATCAGCCTCTGAAAAGCAAGAAGAAGGAGAGAAACCAAAAGTCGATCAGAAGAAGTTCGATAAGGACTTGCGAGTTAGAAGTTTGCTTTGTACCTGTTTGAGTAACTCTATCTTGAGAAAGATTATGCACGAGCAGACTGCTCTTGGCATGTGGAAGTCCCTGGAGAAACTGTACCAACTCAAGTCTCTTCCAAACAGGATATATCTAAAGCGACAATTCTCCTGTTACAAGATGGAAGAAGACAAGTCAATAGAAGAGAATGTGGACGTGTTCTTAAAATTAATAGCTGATCTAGAAAGTCTGAAGGCTACCATTACAGACGAAGATCAAGTTATACAGTTGCTCTCTGGACTTCCTGCTGCGTATGAGCAACTAGTTCACACTCTTCAGTATGGTACGGGGAGAGAGACACTTACTGTTTCAGAAGTTGTTACCTCAGCATATTCAAAAGAAGCAGAGCTTAGACAGAAGGGATTACTTAATAAAAAGAAATCTACTTCAAAAGGCTTATACATTGAATCAAGAGGAAGATCATCTAAGCGATCAGATAATGGTAACCACAAGAAGTACAACAGATCAAAAAGCAGAGGTGATCGATCTAAGTCCAAAGGAAGATCAGATAAGACTAATAAAGGAACATGTTTCTCATGTGGCAAAGAAGGTCACTGGAAACGTTTCTGTCCAAACAGAGGACACAAAATTGGTGGTGATCAAGCAGTAAATGCAGTATCTGAAATGAGACAACCTCTAGTGCTCATAACAAGTATTCATGACTCTAGAAAAGAGTGGCTTCTATATTCAGGTTGCAAATTTCATATCACACCAGATAAAGACGTCTTATTTGATCTACAAGAAGGAGATGGAAGCAAAGTTCTAATGGCAAACAACACTCAATGCAAAGTGAAAGGCATTGGCAAAATTCGAATCATTAATGAAGACGGTACATAAGTGATTCTAAGAGATGTTCGTTATATGCCAGAGATGAGCAGGAACTTGATCTCCTATGGAATGCTAGAGAAATCTGGATGTAACTATCAAGGTGGAGATTTTACAATAACATTCTATAAAGATGGACATAAGGTGATCACTGGCAAATATGAAAATGGGTTGTACTATCTACAAGGAACTGTGTCACATGGTGAAGTTAATGTCAGTGAGTCTACAGAGATTAAGACTAAGGTTTGGCATTCTCGGTTGGGTCACATGAGTTCTAAGAACATGGATTTACTTATAAAAGAAGGCTTTATTCCTAAGACTGAAGTGGGAAAGCTAGAGTTTTGTGAAGGTTGCGTGCTTGGTAAATCACATAAGCAAAGTTTTCCTACAGCTAAACATACTACTAATGGCATCCTAGAGTATGTACATTCAGATCTCTGGGGTTCTCCATCAACTCCGGGAAGTCTTGGAGGTTGCAAGTATTTCATTAGTTTCATTGATGATTTCTCTAAAAAGGTGCGGGTATATTTCCTACAGACTAAAGATGAAGCGTTCTCTAAGTTTAGGGAATGGAAATAAACAGTTGAAAGCCACACAGAGAAAAAGATCAAATGTCTACGTACTGACAATGGTTTGGAATATTGCAACAATCAATTTGATGAGTTGTGTAGAACATCTGGAATCAAGAGGCATCGAACCTGCACCTATACGCCTCAACAGAACGGGGTTTCAGAACGTATGAACCGCACCATCATGGATAAAGTGAGGAGTATGCTTGCAGAAACTGGCTTGGGACAAGAGTTTTGGGCAGAAGCTACTTCTACGGTTGTGTACTTGATAAACAGGACACCAAATTCAACCATTGAATTCAAGCTTCCAGAAGAAGTGTGGTCAGGGAACATGCCTGATTTATCACATTTAAGAAGGTTTGGTTGCACAGCCTACGTTCATACTACTCAAGAGAAAACTAAGCCTAGAGAAGTGAAGGGAGTGTTCGTGGGCTATCCGTTTGGGGTTAAAGGTTACAGAGTTTGGATTCCAGAGTACCTAAAGTGTACTACAAGCAGAAATATTGTTTTAAGAGAAGATGAGCTCTACAAGGATACACAAATTAAGAAACCTACATAGGGTGGAGATGACTCAGTTGACACAAACAAGCAAGCTAGAAATTCAAAGAAGAAAGTTTCATTCAGTCCTAGCTTTATTCGTGGGCCTAGTGGACCAGACTATGAACATGGTGAGACATCTGACCCTGGAAATACCAATGTACCTCTACATGAATCAGAGTATCAGGGAGATTCTAGTGAATCAGAGACTGATGATGAGACATAAGGTTTGACGTTTGATGAAGATACTGAATCTGCGAGTTCTATTGAAAATTACATGCTTGCTAGAGATCGTGTTCGAAGACAGAATGTGAAGCCCCTGTCAAGATATGAGGATACTAATCTAGTTGCATATGCTCTAGCTGTGGTAGATGATACTGAGAAGGAAGAACCTAAATCTTTCGAAGAAGCTAAGAGGAGTAAGGATTGGAAGCACTGGAATAATGTTGTTGATGATGAGATGGATTCAATTGAAAGGAATCACACTTGGGATCTTATTGAAAGGCCAAAAGATCAAAAGACCGTGGGTTGCAAGTGGATTTTCAAGTATAAACCAGGCATCCCTGGAGTTGAGGATAAACAATAAAAAGTAAGACTAGTAGCTAAGGGTTGTTCTCAAAAGGAAGGTATTGACTACAATGAAGTCTTTTTACCAGTGGTCAAGCACGTCTCAATAAGACTGATGCTATCAATTGTGGTGAATAAAGATTATGAGTTGGAACAACTAGATGTCAAAACCGCGTTTCTACATGGAACCTAGAAGAACGGATTCTAATGGATTAACTCGAAGGTTAAGTGAAACCAGGTGATGAGAATAAGGTGTTTCTCCTAAGGAAATCTCTATATGGTCTAAAGCAATCCCCTAGACAGTGGAATCGAAGGTTTGACGAGTTCATGAAGAAGGAAAAGTTTTTCCAGAGTGACTACGATTCCTGTGTCTACATGCGAAATGTGAATACTCCTAAAACTATCTATCTAATGTTGTATGTTGATGATATGTTAATAGATTCAGGAGACAAGACTGAGATTCAGTTAATGAAAGGCAGTCTGAGCAGAGAGTTCGAGATGAAGGATTTAGGAAAGTCTTCCAGAATTCTTGGAATGGATATCATACGAGACAGGAAGAAGGGAACTCTAGTGCTATCTCAGGAAACCTATATTGAGAAAGTTCTAAAGAGTTTTGGAATGCAGGATGCTAAACCAATCACAACTCCTTTAGCGCCTCAATTCAAATTGAAGAGTCAAACCAAGGCAGAGGCTTTAGGAAAAGCTGAAGAAATGGAATTTGTTCCTTATGCTAGCGCAGTCGGGAGCCTTATGTATGCTATGATAGGCTCAAGACCGGATTTGGCACACGCAGTGGGAGTTGTGAGCAGGTTTATGTCTCGACCTAGTATGGAACACTGGTTGGCAGTGAAATGGATTCTAAAGTATCTACGGGGTGAGTCTAAAACCAGTCTTACATTTGTTAAAAATTCAGTGTGCTCAATTGAGGGATTTTCAGACTCAGACTACTCAGCTGATCTAGACAGACGACGCTCAGTTACTGGATATGTGTTCAAAGTTTGGGGTAATACAGTTTCGTGAAGATCTAATCTACAATCAGTTGTAGCTCTCTCGACCACTGAAGCAGAGTATATGGCACTCTCCACAGCGACCAAAGAAGCAATTTGGTTGAAAGGTATATGTGAAGAACTAGGTCTACAAACAGGCAGTGTAAAGATGCATTGTGATTCACAAAGTGCCCTAGCTCTAGCAAAGAACAGAGTATTTCACGAAAGGACTAAACATGTTGCAAACAAATATCACTTCATCTGTGATATTGTTGCTCAGGGTGGTATTATCCTACACAAGATTCACACAAGCAAGAATCCGGCTGATTTCCTAACTAAAATGTTACATGGTCCGAAGTTCAGACTTTGCTTTGAGCTGGTGAATCTGTTCTGAGGAAGAAGCGGCCTCGGGTAACGATGTGTTGTTGGTGTTGGTTACCTCGTAAAAGTTAAAAGGGAAAAATGAGATTAGACAACATTACAAAATATTTTTAATATGTTAGCTAATCTTATTGTTCTCAAACCAACTTGAAGAACTAAGAAGAATTCGTTACCCGACTATTGGAAGCGAGGTGGAGTTTCTCTGGAAGGTTTCAATTTCAGGTGGAGTCTCTTCGGGTTTCCTGGAACATAAAGAAAGATCAGAGTCATAAAGGGTTTTCTACAGTCACATCAGTTCATCGGAAAAGGTTCAGAGTTCATCGGAGAAGAAGAAAATCAGAGAAGACTTATCTGAGTTCAGTGGTGAATAAATGTTGAAGCTTTTGATGTCAGATGATAGTTTCTGGAGAAATCTGACTCAAAACCTGGCTCTAGCTGATACGATCGAATCTCTTCGGTTCGCCTTCTTGGTCATGTAGAGTGCTCTGATCAGAAGTTGGACTGGGTTCTTCGAGGATCTGCAGAGGAAAAGTCAGAGGAACATCGGTCAAATGAAAATATGATGAGAAGTTATTGAAAAAAAAAAGGATAACAGAAAAGAGAAGAGATACAAAGAGAGTACCTTGTTGTTACAGGGGTTCTTAAGTGTTAGGGAAGTATCTCAGACGCTTCAGAAGTCGTCGAAGAACGACGCAGAATGGCACAGGAAAGGGAGAGAGAAACACGGAGGCTAGGGTTTCGTCGAGAGAGAGAGACTGAACTTTGGTGTTCTGTCTGAAAGGTGGAGATTGTGGACCTAGGTTCAGCCAACCACCAAATGGGTTTTGCTTTTTGCGGCCCGTCTCATTCGGAACCTGCATAAAATGAGAAAGCCCAAGTCTCAAGCCCATTGCTATCAGATGCGTGAATGAAACGAAGCGTTTCACTTCTTGTATAAAGAGGTTGTTACAACGGCCAGGTTCAAAGTGAGAGTGAGTGACGAATTGAAAGAGAAGATCAGGAAAAGGGGAGAAGACGACTTAGCTCGAGATCACGAGGTTGAAGATCGACGGAGTCACGAAAGCGGTATACGATCAGCTTGGATCATTCCGGCGGTGACTTTCCGGCTTCATAGAGGAAGTGATATTCTCGCTAACTCTCTCTCTCTCTCTCTCTCTCTTGTATAGCTCTGTTTCGGTGTTGATACGCCATTGTTGTTGAGCTTGTAACCTTGATCATAATCTGATAGTGAATCAGTTGAGGGATGCCGTTTCCCTCCCCGGTGAGTAGATCATCGAACACCGGGTGAACAAATCGGTTGTGTTGTTTGTTTGCTTGCTTCAATTACTTACCTGAAACAGAAACCAAACAAAATCAATCACACATCGAACAAGAAATAGCCTAAGGAATCTAGACTAAAACTCTACAGTGTCGGGTGAGAACCTTCTCCCACAAACGCTAACTCATGTCTTCTTGTGTTTGAAGTACATTACACAAACTAGAGCAAAACAAAAATAAGACACGAATCTAACACAATAATAAAAGGACTCGAACTTCTCTATGTTGCTCTCTTGGATTCTCTATAGCTTCTCTTATTCTTATGTGTACTTCTTTCTCTCTTGTCCGGATGATCTCTTGAAACAGGTCGGCGTCTTCTTATATAGTTACATAAGATTCTTATTTTTCCTTCTTGTAACTGTTTTTCCTTTTGTAATAATTCAATCACCGTCATTGTTATTAAGAAAACTTACGTGAGGATTTATCTTATTTGATATGGGCTTTAAGCAATTAGACCTTGAAGCAAACATGCCTAGTAAGAATAATTTTACGTGAGGATGTAAGTATATGCTGAATTTAATAATTTATGGAACTGATTTACTCCAAGATTCAAGATAAAAAAATGAAAGACGTGATTGTCGAATACTTTGTTTTGTTGTTGACAAAAATAAAATTTATTGGTGCTGCTAATTAATTTTGCATACGGCAATGAGTGGGTGAGCAAAACAGAGCAAAACAGAACAAAACAGAGGAAGTAAGCTGTCACAGTTCGGTGCATCAATTAAACTTCATATCTAAAACAAACTTATCCATTTCAAGACTACATATATATTTTATATATCTAAATTTACAACGACAGTATTTACATGAACAAAAAACGGTTCAAAAGCCAGCAGGGTCTTGAATAAGAAACAATAAAGATGATACTAAATTTGAGTTGGATTAGGCGGCGCCGTTTCATATACCTGTAATGCAAATTGATGGCCTAAATAAGAATCTGTTGAATAAGATAAGGTTGTAATTAAATTGAAGTAGCAAGGATCTATACCTGATGAAATTGCGGGTTAAAGGGAATGTTTTGGTGAGGCATCATTGGGATTGTAGGCGCATAATAACACCAAGGACTGGTGTATGGAGACATACATGGTGCTTGAGCTCCATAAAATGGTGCCATGTAACCCGCAGGCTCTGTGTATGCTTTAGACATCATCTGGACCACATAAGACTTGGTTACTTCGTGAATGTGTGTGTGAATTGTAGATGGGAAAAAAAGTAGCTTACATCTATCTGATATTTTAAGCTTTTAATGTATTCTACGATGCTTTCAAGCTTCGTTGCAAGGTCCGACTGTAGATAAACCGACAATAAAGAACATTAGAGCATGATTAACCGGAGTTCTTAGGGTGAGATTCTTAGCGTAATTTAACAACCGATTCTTAATTTTAACAAAAGAAAAATTAAGAACTTCATTAAAGTCGATATTTTTTGTGACAGTCCGTCTCGCTCACTCGAAACCCCGACTCACAGCGCTGCAGCGCATCGACCCCAACCCGTCCCTTATGAGTTCTCACTAACTCCATAATTAGGTTGTTGGTGCGCCTCGAACCCATGACCTCACCCTTTAACAACTCCCCTACAGGACAAGCTGTCACCAATTAAGCTGCAGGTCAATTAGTGACACTTGTCTTGTAGGGGAGTTGTTAAAGGGTGAGATCTTGGGTTTGAGGCGCACCAACAACCTAATTATGGAGTTAGTGAGAACTCATAAGGGACGGGTTGGGGTCGATGCGCTGCAGCGCTGTGAGTCGGGGTTCCGAGTGAGCGGGACGGGCTGTCACAAAAGAAGTATTAGAGCATGATTAATCGGGGTTCTTAGGATGAAGTTCTTAACGTAATTTAAGAACCTCATTATCGTATTTTAATTATATTTATGTATGATTAATTATAACCTTTGCGCAATTAGGCGTCAGCTCCTGTAATATATCTACTTTATCTCTTATAACTTGTCGTCTTTTCTGCACAATTTAGAAAGCAAGAAAGAAAATAAACATAACTTTAGCTTGGGAAGCATGCAAGAGAAGAGACCATATAAGGATTGTTGTAAGTTGTAACATAGATATATAGATCCTTCTAACCTTCTCCATCAGCACACGATATTCCATGGAACGTTGTCGTTTGGTCGCATGGTTGTTCTTGTTGCAATGACTTTTTTTGTCTCTCTGATTAATTTTCTTGGTAACATCCTTAGGCTCGGAAAAGGAAAGCGTTGAAGAGCTCGAGTTCGCACCGAATATCTCTTGCAAAGGGTTTAGTTCATTGTGATGTTCTGAAGACAACGAAGAGATTATCTCAGACAGTGAATATAGTTCTTCATCATGAATACCGTTGTTGTTGTTGTTGTTTATCTCCATTGATGATCAAGTAAATTGAGTATTTTTTTTGGTTTATGAGACTGAGGAGGAAGTTAGTGGAGCCAAAAGCTATAAATAGGGGATGGAATCTAATTATGAAGATGCTTTTGAAAGTTGTATCAACTGAGCGGAGAAAAAGAACAGATGATATTGCTTCGTCCCACGGTTTTCTAACATTGATTATCCACGTGGAGTATCATATTATATTAATATGTTTTGTATTTATATCCATATAGACGAAGCAAAGATATTTTTGTGTTGTTTTGTTCCATATGTTTTCTCACTCTTTCTTGGTTCGAAGCACCAATTTGAATGCGACATGGCAACAAATAGTCATCCTTGTTGTTTACCAAAAAAAAAATAGTTATCCTTTATGATAGCCATAGTTGCAATAAATTGCATTACTTGATGAAAAATTATTTTAGTATATATAGGGATAAAATTTATGTTGGAGATCGGTTATCATGAACAATACTTATAAAAATATGCAATGATATACTCCTTTCATTATAAAAGATACTCCTTCTATTTCAAATTATTAGTTTTGGCTAAAAGTACAAATATTAAGAAAAATAACTTTATGTTCGTAGCATTTAGTTACAGGGAGAAAGAAACCAATGATAAATGATATTTCAAAATTTTATTTACCTTTTATTTTAAACATTGTAATATCATTTTACTTTTCATTTTGAACTTTGAAAATAAATTATATTGGGTACAAATAATAATTCAAAACTACTTATATACTGAAATAGGAGTAAAAATTAGCTTTTTGTTTGTTTACTAAAGATAAATGTTTTGTGTCAAGTGGATCGAAATCACATATCAGAAATCTAGACAGGTAATATATAATCTAGAAAACTCATCTAGAAGATTATTAAATTTGTAGAGTTGAATATGAGCTAGAAAACCCATTTTTAATATATAATATTTACATTTATTTTTTATTAATCCGGTTTTCTCATTTTAAACCTTGTGGACTAACTTAAAGATCATGTCTAACTCTGAATAGTAATAAAGGTTTTTGAAAATGACCGCATGAATAAATTTATGAGTATCGTGCCAGTTGGAACTAAAATAAAAAAACTATCATACTAATCGGTAAAAGTAGAGTTAAACATGAACTAGAAAACACTTAACAATTATAAGTTCACAAGTTTAAGAAACGGGAGAATCGGATTTTACACTTTTAAGTGTGGCACTAACACTTATTTTAAACTTTTTTTTTCTCACTAATACTTTTTACCTTTAAACTAAGAACTATCATATCAAATCTCGAAATAAATTTTCCGCTTAATAATAATGATTTGGCCATATGATACGGAAAGATTAAATGTTGTGGACATATGACAAGTTAATTCGGTTTACAAAAATATTTAACAAAAAATTAAATTTAGATACTTTTTTTTTTGTAAAATATAACCTACAACAATATTTTTATATAAATATTTTGAAATATTACATAATCATATGCATTGCTATTTATATATAAAATTATGTTTTTAAGGATTTAATTTATCTTAAATTTTTTTAAAAAAAAATTATGTCTTAGAATTGTATATATGGTACACATTTTAATATGATAAATAAAAATATTTTTAATGTGTTGGCATGTGAGTTTGGTTATTTCAGGTTTCTCGGATCAGTTACTTTGAAATTCGAGTAGATCCGTTCAGCTAAAGCTCGCATAATTTAACCATAAGAGTTTGGTTCGTTTTAGTTTTTGGTTAGTTTAGTTTCAAATCTTTTTTACTTAGCTTAACCAAAGTTTTCAAATTCAGTTAAGTTTAATTATTTTGGTTTATATTTTAATTAGTTCAGTTTAAAATTTTGATTAGATCAATATATTTTGGTTAATTATTTTTAGACTGAATTAACTAATTACCTAACTAAACTAAAAGACGATTTTTAATTACCAAATCGAACCTCTTACATGAACTGAACCGAAAACTATTTTTTTTAGCCTCTCCAAAAAGTTCTTAATGCACATTGATAATAGTCTTGCAGTTATTAACCGAACCGAAAACTGAACATTTCAGTTTGTTTGATAACTACAAGCCTACTAATGTGCATAAGGATTTCTGGAAAGCTATTACTCAAGGACTGTCTTTATAGGCTGCAATATAGAGGCCCAGATTTATGCAGTATTATGATACTTTTTTAAGTTTTACGCTGCGAACTAGTAGTTGTGATTATATAATCCATTGCAACTTTGATCATATAATATCACTAGGTGTTTTTTCACCATGTGCAAAAATAAAATTTTAAATTAAATTTATAACTTTTTTAATATATTTAGTAATTTAAAAGATTGATTAACCTTATCTTTACATTGAGCAATATATTTAACTATATTTTTAACTATTTTAAATATATACAAAATATTTTTATTATTATCATTTTTTTGTGTTTTCAAATTAATTAAAATTAAATATAAATATTTAAAAAATGTTTATTTTTAATATAATAATTTTAGATTTTTAAAATATTTAAAAAACTTGTCAAAATATCTAAATGAATTATCTATGTTACTATAATCTTAACATTATATAATAATTTGTAACTGCAATTTTTTTTTTAAAGTTAATGAACTTTTTAAAAATTAATATATTATTTGTAATATTTTTATCAAGATAGATTAACTTTTGGAAATGTAAAACACATATAATTTTGCAGAAAAGTTTAGTTGCAAAATTTAAAATATTATAAATACTAAAAATATAGATTACTTATTTTATTTACAGTATATAGGACAATTTAATTATAAGATATAAATTTAAGTATAAAATATTTCTCATAATTTTACCATATTTAGATAAATTCATTATAAAAATTAAAATACTAAAAATAATAAATAAATTTAATTGTTTTTATTTACTTGTTCAAAGTGTAAGTTTAATATTAATTTCATCTTAGATTTAAATTATTTTATTTATATTTTTAATTATGGTAATAATTATATATTTTATATTTGAATTTTTTTAATTTAGTTTTGTGTAATAAATATGTTAAACCATGTCACACGGTTAGGTATGATGTAATTATTTAAGTGAATGGTATTATTATTTTTTTGCTAAAATGATTGATGGTAGTGATATGTAACCAAATCACTTGATAAATGATATTTAGGAGATTGTTCTGGTTTACTTTGGTCTATTTCGGTTTTCGGATAAACTTGCAGATTAAAATTGTGTTTCAAGTTCCCATATTTCTTCATTTTGGCCGTTTACATGTTCACGTAAGATTCTATGTCCGCACCCCCGTTTTATATTTTGATAGTTTTTCTTATTATAATCGAACGTACAAACAAGATTTGAGAGTGACGTCAACTGACTGTTCATGTTATTGTTTCTGTTTGATTCAAGAATCCTATAATGTATTTCTTGTCTTCACACTAGAGTAAAACGACTTCGGCGTGAAGATAAGGAAAAGAACAAAGGATCTCTCATTTTTTTATCCTATCTAGAACTTTCACATGAATCTTTAAGATTTGTTCTATTTTCTTAAGCTAAATTTTGGAGATTCCAAGTCTTTGATCCACAATTCTTTATTATAGTTGTGAACTTATGATGCAAATCACTCCCCACAAAAAAAGAGTTATACTAATAAATACGAAAAATCTTAAAATAATAAATCAAAATCCATTTAGTAATAAAATACTGCTGATTATTAATAAATATTAGACATTCGCTGTTTATTATTATCTAATAAATAAAATATCAAGATGGTGGAGTGTATTCTTTTCTATAGTAATAAATAATTAGTGTTGTGTGGATTTCACATTGCCACGACCAATACATATTGATATTCCCTCACCGCTCGGCTTGTGTATTACTTTGTACCTTCTGCAATCTGAAGTATCGTTACCACAACGTGGTTGATCAGTTTAATGGTCCAGATACGATGAACTCTGAATATAATTCAGTGAAATAATTTTCTTGTTTTTAAAAAAATAAATAAATAATTTTCTTGCAGAAATTTAAAATGGTTAATTTAGAGTTTTGTAATACGATCTAATTGTTTATTCGAAATCCAAGTTTAGAACAAAAATGAATTTAGACTATCTCTAAGGCTAATGTGTTTACTCGATTTACTCTATTAAAGAGGGAAAAGAATTGTTTTAGGTGTTTTAATTCATATAAACTATAAAAAACCTTTTATGATTTTAAGAAATATCAAATTTAGTTATAAGATTAATGTTGTAAAAAATATTAACATGTTATTGTTAAACCTTCAAAAAAGACTCTTTTCTGCATTGGACATTCTTTTAATTTAACATTATGTAATGGAGGTTATATATCCAAACACACACAACTAAGATTCATGTTGTTCAAAGTACAAACCCTCATGTCTTTGTATGTTATGGATTTTAGATATATATTATTTATATGTTATGTTAAGGGTTTAGAATTTGTGGTACATAATGATTATGTTTGAAACTTTTAAAATTTTGTTATAAATGTTGGATTTTGTATACATTATTTGTCGTTTATAATTTTATGAATGGTGATTTAAGATTTAGAACTTAGTATTAAAGGATTTAGGGTTTAGAATTAAGAGTGTGATAGAAAATTATTATATTTTAACATTGTTGTAAGTGTTGGATTTTGTTTTAAAATACTGTCTATTATTTATTTTTATAAATTTAGGATTTAAGATTTTGATTTTATGATTGAGGATTAAATACTAAAGATTTAAGTTTAAGGTATGTTAAGGAATTTTTTTTTTTTTGAAAAGCCACAAATTATGTTGTAACTGTACAATCCTACTATATTTTTGTGTCTAAAAATGGCTTTCTATTTCTACAACTTATTTTGTAGTTAATCGTGATTCATTTTATAAAAATAGTAACAAAAACTTTTTAGCTATTTAGCTACTAAAATCCGCATAATAGTTATAAATTATAAAATTTAAAAATCATAGCTGCTTTATAGCTATTTATGGTAAAAAGAAATAATAACAAAAAAATTATGGCTAATTTGTAGCTAATCCAGTTTTTTTGTTAACCAAAGTCCAAAGATATACCGAGATAATATCTTCGATGATATGACCGAAAGAGATTAAAAGGCTTTTAGCTTCCTCCGATAGTTTACATTTCCACTGATTGGCGCACAATATTTTTCTTAAAACTCATCAAAACGTGTTACAAAGATGCTTTCTACAACAAACATGTGGAATAATGCTGAAGTTGATTTCTGTAATTTTAGACACGAGTTTGTTATATTATTGGGCCTTCTTTTGTAAATCCATCTTCGTTGTAACTAGCCATAATCAATATAAAGTTTGCTGACAAAAAAAAAAATCATCAAAACGTGACAAAAAGCTGCGAATCACCGTACTCTACTCCAGTTAACAGCATCTAAAAGAAAAAATAATTATACAAATTTAAAAATATTTTCGTGAATTTAAGGAAAATGTTATGTATTTATTATTATTTTATAAATATTCACATAAGTCAAATTCATCAAGATGTCATCCACTCTTAAAAATATCTTCTAACTATACATACAAGTTATAATAATGAAACCTATTATATATTTATGAAGGTATTCGTGAAATTGAGATTTTTTTACAAATTCAAAAAGATTGTATTATTAGATTTTTTACAAATTCAAAAAATTCTATAACAAATTCGTGAGTTATCATTATGAAATCTATTATAGATTTATTCACATACAAGTTATAATAATGAAATCTATTATAGATTTATGAAGGTATTCGTAAAATTGAGAACTTTTTACAAATTCAAAAAGATTCTATTATAGATTTTTAATAGATTTTTTACAAATTCAAAAAGATTCTATTACAAATTCGTGAGTTATCATTATGAAATCTATTATAGATTTATTCACATTCAAAATATATTTCTAAACATTTTAAAAGAAAATTATTTCTCAAAAAATTTCAATTTTTTGAAAAATAAAATTCTAAAAGGTTCAATCTTTTTTGAAAATTTTATTTTTAAATTTTTTATTATTTTAAATTTTTTTATTATTTTGAATTTAATATTAATTTGTTTTTAAATATTTATTAAATAGTAAAAATATAAATAAAGATATAATTGTCATTTACCCTTTTAATAACATCTAAATTGATCACTTTTATCTTTGTAAACTATTTAGAGAACAAAAATTAAAAATTGGTTATTTATAAGATTTACCTATTTCGCTTATATAAATATAATTGTGTTATATTATTAACATAAAATGTTATATTATTTTAGTATATAGAATTATAACATGACTACGTCGCCACAATATTAGTACAAAAAAATTTGAGAGAGCCGGTTCACCATACTGTATAACACGAGTAGTCTTAACTGATTACATCGATTTTGACAACTGCGGTTGAGTGTTGTAACCCTGCAATTATTTATTTTATTTCAAAAAAGAAATAAATAAAAATAACAATTACAAAAATATAATAAAAAATATAAAACACAAAGAGGAAAATAATTTGTCTAAATTTTCTAGGCCTTGGCTATTGAACGATCACTGCAGCATGATAACATTGGGAGGGATATGTGGGAACCATAGTGCCAGAAAATCCATCTTCATTCAGAGTGGTAACATACGACCCATATTCCATATTCTGACTCGGCAAAATTGGAAAAAATAACACACCTATATATATCGTCTTTTAAATAAACATATGATAGCGAAATAAAATCAAACCAACAAAACCAGAAAAAAAATTTGAACCAAAACCGAATATGTAGTTACTTCTGATACGGGAAAAAATTAAACTAAACAAAAAAAATCTGAAACAAAATTTTATTTATTGTAGTTAATTCAATACCAACAGAGAAAGTGTATAAAATCATTAAAATATCAAAACTCAGTTGTTTTTAATATACTTTTTGGAAAACCAGAGAATACATATTAAAAAATAGGTGTAATGTATAATTAAAAAACGCAAATACAAAACTTGAATTCAAAATGTGAAAATAAGGAGGCAAACAAATGGTGTGCACTTTTTGCAATTAGGTGTCAACTGCATCATGTTTTCAATTTTGGTTTTTATATCGTTGTGTTTCCTCTGCGTTTTGAGAAATAAAAGATTGAACAACTTGTTTCTTGGAGGCATCAAACAAAAGAATGTCCTAACCTTCTCGGCAATATTACGAGCTTCATTACTACGTGGTCTCTTACCAAAATTCTTTATTTCTTCTTTTTCACCTATTTTTTCCTTACTTATAATAAGATAAAATTTGTATTAAGATATCATTCATATACACAAATATGTATATCCAAGATATCAAACTTACCACCTCAATATCAGTAGATTTCTTCACACCTTAATTAATGTTTTTCTCTCTATCACCAAGAGTATCCAAGGTTTATGTGAAACATCTTATACCCATCGATGTAGACATCAATTCTATCAGACTACTTATCTCAAGAGAGATCATTCTTAGGGTCAAAATCCGCAAATGATTTGAGAAGTGAGGACCAATACTGAAAGCTTTCTTGATAGTTTCTCATATTACTCATGATAGTGAACCAACAATAAAATGATGAAGAGGCTGTGTGAGTAAATAGGAAGATGTATTTATAGGAAGAGATGGTGGAGAAATGCTTTAAAAGGGAACAAAAGCGGAAAGACCGGTTGCTTAACTCAAAGTTCTGTTGGAAGTTGTCAAGTTGATTTTATATGATGAACAAATTTTGAACATTCTAGTTTGCCGTTCAATCATTTTTATCTATCTTCTTATTTTTTATTAATTCCCTATCCATATAATTTTCCATTCCAGTATGTTCGTTACAAGAAGCTTTCCCACAGTTATAACTATACCAAATTGTAATTTAATTAATAAACTTGGATCCAAAGTATTATCACCAAAAACGACCAGAAACTGTATTATTTTATAACAAAAAAATAAGCGACCATTAATGATAGAACACTAGTAGAGATTATTTTGTGTATGTGTGAGGGAATAGTTTGAAATTATTTATTTTCCACTGATTTACTTTAATGAATTGCTCGAGCAATATTCTGTTTCAAGTAACAATCAACTTAATTTGTTAAGTTGTTAATATTCATTCTTTATGATTTTCCTTTGGACGTAATGTTTGTTTTAAAAGTAATCATTTCTAGTCTATCTAATCTATTAAATTCTAAATTGTTGGTATTTAACTTTTTGGACTTTATTTCATTAATAGTGAATATAATTGACTTTGCAATTTGGTTATATTAATACAATATGTTTTGCACTTATAGTTTAACTAACTCCATATCTTATGCCATTGGATTTTACATAGAAGCTTGGTGACCCACGTAAAACAGTCAAGAAAACAGGAACCTATATATACACTAAAGCCCACGAGGAAGCGTGCCGATCACGTGATGATCCATATAGAAGCCCACGAGGCTCAACTTTCGAGTTCAGTTACACGGGCCAGGTCCAGCTTCGAATTTTCTGCAAATTATTATTTTCTCTTATAAGCTAATTATATAAGAGTAGAGGAGAGGAGAGAGCTCCACGACATCGTCTTCGTCTTCCATCACGCTCCTCTCGAATTGCGCAAGATTTAGGTATATAAACTTTTGCTTATTTGATTTCGTCTCAGATATTTATTCGTTCTTGCTTGCTTAGAATCAGTTTTAGGTTTTTCAAATTTCAATTGAAATAGTCTTTGATGTGACGCTGTAGTTTTGATAGGAAAAGACAATGGTAACTGGGTTAATCAACGAGAATCCAACTGTGTACGAGAGAAAAGAGCGTCGTGTTCGTACCGATTCGAGCAACACCGATGAGTTTTCTGTTGAACCTATCGATCACCTCGAGATTTTTGATATCCTTTTCTTACAATAGTGATTTTTGATTTAAAAGTATGATTGAATTTTTAGTTAAAATCTTTAACAATTGAAGTACATCATATAAGAGATATAAGAGATCCAGAGCATCCTTACTCTTTGGAACAACTCAAAGTTCTTACTGAAGACTCTGTTGAAGTTGATAATGGCAAGAGTTATGTCAGGTAAGAGAGATAACCCTTTTGTTATTGTTATTGCTCAGTTTGTTTGTTTGTTTGTTGTGCTGAGCTCTTTATTTTTCTCAGGGTTACATTCACTCCAACGGTGGAACATTGTAGCATGGCAACCATTATCGGTCTTTCTGTCCGCGTTAAACTTATGCGCAGCCTTCCTCCTCGCTACAAGGTTACATTCTGATCCCATTTTCTTACTGAGAATCTGTTTCAACATAATGTAACCAAGAGCTTTTGTCGAGTAATCATGTTCATTTAGTATGGCAGTAGATAAGAGTTCTCCTTGTGATAAGTGAGGCAAAGAACCTTTTTTATTTATTGCTAAGCTTTTGTTCTGATGCTTAGTAAGAGAACATAGCTTGAGACTCTACTAATATGTTATTACTCAAACCGCATATACAATGTTCAATCCGTTGGAAATTTTCTCTTCTTTTTCAGATTGATATAAGGGTAGCACCAGGTTCTCATGCAACAGAGGCTGCACGTATGTCATTTTTCTATATCCTTGCTCTGTTTATATGCGCAAAAGGACTAGATTCGTATTTTGTTTGAACCAAGTGCGCTTGTTCATAGGTGTTTCTTGTTTCTTGTTCTTGAAATGCAGTCAATAAACAACTTAACGACAAGGAGCGTGTGGCGGCTGCACTAGAGAATCCAAACCTCGTGGAGATGGTTGATGAATGTTTGTCTCCATCATTTGAATGATGCTTCTTCATGTTCTCATGCTACACTATGTATCTGCTTTACTCTGCAAAGATTTTGATCCACTAGGACTTGCTTAATGTTTTCATGGTACACTATCATAATATGTTTCTTGTTTTCATCTTGTTATCCACATAACGAGGTATTGATTGGATTCTCTCTCATTGTTCCATTTGTTTTATCTTAAATCACGTTCCTTTACACAACTAAACCTGTTTACACTTGTTCTTTTACACCTTTTTTTTGCCATTAAACTAACAGTCCGTATATAATGCGGACTCGAATATTACTTTTAACATGAATTTGTAAAGTAAGTTTGTCCCAACATCGATTAATCAAATTTTGAACAAAAATATCAAATTTTTTTGGTTAATTTCAAATGGCACTTTAAATATCCAAAATATCTGAAAATCAACTGAACCAAAGTATTGTGTATTTCATTTCATTTTGGTAAAATCTTGAAAGTCTGAATCGTTCAAATATGTCAACAACGGATCCAAACCAAACGGATCTATCCAGTTTGGATTTGAATTCAATCTAAACGTCCAACAGAACATCTGCTAGTTTAAACCCTTGCCAAATTTGGAGTTTTCTAAGTTTCCAAATTCACTATATTGGGATTTATGTTTCTTATTCAGAATAACTATCATTTTTGTCGAAAACTCATAAAAATGTTCTAAAATCATTTTGTTAAAAATGAGTTCTAAAGATTTGTTGATGTCTATTATTTCAAAAACTTATTTTTCCTTGAACTGGAATATTTTATTTTTCATTGTCTCCGGCCACCATTGCTCTAGGCAAGGCTCTGATGAGGACACAATGTCAAATCGACTTTATTTTCTTTATCCCTGGTCTTTAGGCTTTATTTACATTTTTGGGTGAGTTATCATATCAAATTCATAAGATTGGTTTGAACAGTAAGTGGTATTATTAGCGATGCCATATGTTTCAATACATGCACATATACACATTTGTCTTCTCGGTTTAAAGCGACATGGACCCTCTTCCTTATTTTCTCAAAATTATTATTTGTTTATAAAATAGCTAATAGTAGAATACAATAAGAGATTTAAGAGACGTCTCTTAACTTTTTTAGTTAAAAGTTAAGAGACCGTCTCTTAAATCCCGCTAAGAGACTTTCCCTAAGAGACCCCATTAAACATGCTCTTAGGAAGACTCTTTGAATATTCAAAATCTGAAGGGATATATGCTATTCGAAGTCAGGATAGTTAGCTGTCTTGGCGTTGAAGAAAATCAAATAGCCGTCTGCTAGCATTACCATTTATATCAATATTGTTGCAACTTGTACTAGTTTTTCAGTTTTTTGATTTATTTTACAAGGTAAAATGAAAAAAAAATGTATATTAAAATTGCACCTATTATTCCATTTTATAGACTTTATGCACCCAAATAAAATTTACATCTAGATACACCACTGATAATATGTTCGATGATACGGGTTCCACAATAACAATCTTAATTTTGAATTAAACTTTTTTTTTTGCTAAATTATATTCTATTATTTTTTGAATTAAACTTGTAATGATCTTTGAATGAGTGAAAGGCTGAGAGCATACCCATGTGTTTATCTGCGACATTTTTAAAAATTGTTTTCAGTTCGTTTAATTTTGTTTATTATTATTATTGATCGACTTATTTGATATTTAAGCTTTGATTTCTTACCATACGTGCTCATATATTCAGTACATCTTTTGTTGTAGTAAAGAAAACAGGTTTCTTATGCAATAAGGCAAAGTTGAGGAGGTAAAGTTAAATCAATTCTTTGGCATATTGTAGTGAAATATCAAATCATGAATGATGACTACAACTTTGCCAGTAGAGTTAATTTATCTAAGAATCTAAACTGTACTTGGAAATTATTCTTGTTCCATATTCTTTCAACGTGAACATCTAATCCATCTAGTTAAGTGGTCACCAAATTCCATTCCGTTTCATCATGACAGATATAAAAAAGTTACGACAGACACAATCGATATATTTTATACTTCTTATCAATCATGAACCTGAACCAGGTTACACATTCCGGATTCGACTAATAATCGTAAATATAGATAGTATTAAAGAACAGAGAAGATGAGTGACAATGAAGAAGAAAGACTTTAACTTTTATTTCTTTTACAACTTGGTTTCAATGTTTACAGCAAACGTCTTTATATAGCAAAACCCTAAACGTATCTTCAGCTTATCTCCAGCTCATCATCCACACACTTCGCATGACCTCAGACTGCTGAATCTGTTAACGGTATCAATCGTATGAGCTGTGTAAGCCGTACGCGGAGCAACCTTTGACATGTTTGTCGTTTTCAGCTGACTCGTCTTGACCGTTGAGGAAGCTGAGACCTTGGGCTTCGTTTGAACTTCTTTGTCTTGGGCTTTTGTCTCAGTCTCTGAACCCATACTGTCACTACACCCCCTCAAACTCAGAGTAGACAGAAGAGATACACTGAGTTTGTCCCTGAGACGACTGAAGGACACATGAGACAGAGGCTTTGTGAACACATCAGCTAGTTGAAGAGAAGCCGGAACATGTTTGACTTCAAGTAACTTCAGAGCAACTCGCTCACGAACATAGTGAAAGTCAACCTCAAAATGCTTAGTCCGTTTGTGAAACATAGGATTTGCGGAGAGACACACAGCGGAGAGATTGTCACATAACAGGAGAGGCATCCGTTGTTGTTGCAGACCCATCACTTTTAACAAACCCTGAAGCCAAGCAACCTCTGAAGCTGCCAATGACATCGTCCTGTATTCCGCTTCCGTTGATGATTTTGAAACAGTGTCATGCCTCTTTGCCGACCACGAAATGATGTTGGAGCCAAGGAACGTGCAAAAACCACCTGTAGATCTTCGTGTTTCCTTGCATCCTGCCCAATCACTATCACTGTAACAAACTAATGTTGAATCAGTTTCTTTCTTTATACTCACTCCCATCTCTGCAGTTCCTTTCACATAGCGCAACACACGTTTAAGGAGATGAAAGTCGGAGACACTGGGCTGATGCATCTTTTGGCAGATGTAATTCACAGAAAACTGCAGGTCAGGTCTGGTCAACGTTAGATACTGCAGCTTACCAGCAAGGCTTCTGAAGTATGAAGGTTCTGCGAATAACTCGTCTTGACCTTGAAGATGATCGAGTTTCGTTGGCAGAGGAGTAGGCATGACTGCACAGTCTTCCATTCCAGCAGACACAAGCAGATCTTGAGCGTATTTGGACTGATTTAGGAACAAACCACCATTTACTTGATGTACTTGAATACCAAGAAAGTAATGCACATCCCCCATATCCTTCATCCGAAATTCTGTACTCAAACTTTTCAACAGCTTTTCAAGCAGATCATTGTTGTTGCTTGTAATAATCATATCGTCAACATAAAGAAGAAGATATATCACGTCAGAGCCGTGATGATAGATGAACAAAGATGGATCCGGAAAGCTACATTCGAAACCAAACTGGAGCAGGAAAGAACTGAACCTGTCAAACCAAGCACGAGGGGCGTGCTTGAGTCCGTATATCGCCTTCTTCAGTTTGCACACATAATCAGGTTTCTGTGCATCTACAAATCCAGGAGGTTGAACCATAAAGACTGTCTCCTTGAGTTCTCCATGCAAAAATGCGTTTTGAACATCTAACTGGCGTATGCTCCATTCCTTTGTTACAGCCACGTGAAGAATGGTTCGAATGGTAGCTGTCCTAACTACCGGACTGAACGTTTCAAGAAAATCAATGCCTTCTTCCTGTTGATTTCCTCTTGCAACCAAACGAGCACGGAGTTTCAGTAAAGTCCCATCTGCATTAAGTTTCGTTTTGTAGATCCAACCACAATCTATAGGATTTTGACCCTCTTCTAGTGGAACCAACTCAAAAGTTTCAGTCTCTGCCATGTTATCCATTTCCACATTCATAGCGTTTGTCCATCCATCATCTTTCAATGCAGTTTTTACAGATTTTGGCTCTGGATATGTAGATTTTACAGTGAACAGAGCATACCTTGGATTCGGTTTCACTATACCGGACCTTGCTCTGGTATTCATGGAGTGAGCCGGAGGCACAGGTACAGCTGGAGCAGCCACTTCAGGAGGCAAAACAGCATCATCAATATCAGACTCTGTTCCTGATGCGTACAGATTGTTGTCATCGCCATTATTTTGTTGATGAGGTGACATTGGTGGTTCCTGTTGGTGCTGCAGAGGATACTGAACTCTCTTCAATGGAGGGAAATCTTCTTCTCGAAGAGTAAAACTCTGATCAACTACTTGTTCTTCCTGACTGAGATAGGCTTTCCTCCAAGCATTAAGCAGAGACGAGTTACTACTTTTGTGAAATCTGCTGTATAGATCAGAGTAAGGAAAGCTTTTCTCATCAAACAGTACATGCCTGCTTATGTACACTGTTCCACTCGGAGGATAATAACACCTATATCCTTTGTATTTTTCATTGTATCCTAAGAACACACACGGCAATGACTTAGGATCAAGCTTATTTTTCATGTAAGGTCTGAGATATGGATAGCATTTGCAACCAAATACCCTTAACGCAGTGTATACAGGTGCCTTCCCATGTTACATCTCGTAGGGACTTTTAGCATCTGAAAGAACTGAAGAAGGCAGAAGATTACCCAGAAATGTAGCTGTGAAAAACACTTTAACCCACAGTTCTTGAGGAGCTTTACTCTGAAACAACATCGTGAGACCCAGTTCTGTAATATGTATGTGCTTCCTCTCAGAAATTCCATTCTGCTGAGGTGTATGAGGACATGACACTAAATGCTTTATGCCACACTGAGACAAATGATCGAGAAACAGTTTGTTGATGAATTCACCCCCTCCATCAGATTGAAACCTCAGAATTTTGAGTTGAATCAGGTTCTCAACCAGTTTTTGAAAGCGAACAAAGATAGAAAAGAATTCAGACTTTAGCTTCAAAGGATAAAACCATGTGAATCTTGAATAACTGTCAACAAAGATCACATAATATCGAAATCCCTGAGGTGAAACAACAGGACTTGGACCCCATAAGTCACAATGAACTCTTTCTAACGGTTTATTTGAAACTGACTCTGAAGCTAAAAACGGTAGTCTGCAACTCTTTCCTACTTGACACGCATCACATAACATCTGTGTCTCTTTATTACTCAAAACTACTGACTTATTGCGAACGAGAAGTTGAAGGATATCCTTGTGAGGATGACCCAATCTTTGATGCCAAACCCCATCACTTGTAGCTTGCTGCCTTGTTGAGTAGAAAGCTTGAAACCTTGTATCCTTCAACATGTATAGATCTTTATGTCTTCTTCCTTGAGCTATCACCTGTTTTGTTCCCTTGTCCTTAATACACACAGAATCAGAGTCAAATGTAAACTCACATGGGTAATCAGAAGTGAGTTTTGACACTGACAGCAAGGACTTTGTGATAGCAGGACAAACCAATACATCATCAAGTTGCACTATACCTTGAGGTGTGTGAAGCGCAATGGAGCCAACATGAGTGATAGGCAAGTAGTCACCATTTCCCACAATCACTTGATCATTACCAGCATATGGTTCTGAAGATTGCAGCTGAGCTTCATTGTTAGTGATATGAGCTGAAGCGGCTGAATCTGGATACCATTCTCCTCCAGCTTGACGTTCATTATCAGACAGTTTCATGGTAGTCAAGGCGTTGTGCACTGTGTCTGGACTTTCATACTCCTGATCAAAACGATTGTAACACCGAGCTGCCGAGTGACCATAGCGTCCACAGATCTGACAAGTAGGACGAGTGTTGTTTCCTGAGTTTGATCCTCCTGTGAACTGTTGACTGAATCCCCGTCCTCTTGTTGAGTAGTTGTTTGCTCCACGACCACGATAACCTCCTCTGTAACTGTTACCACCTCTGCCACGAGTATTATACCCACGACCAGTGTAGAAGGCCATGTGAGGATTAGTATCTGCAGGTTGACTGTAGGTCTGCATCTTGTCATCAAAGTTAACAAGCTTGTACACAGCATCTTCAAATGTCAGCTCTGGAACAGAGTCCATTGAGTGTTCAATCACAGTGCAGATAGACTCATACTCTTTTCCTAACCCAGCTAGAGCTCCATAGATGATTTCTTGTTCAGACAAAGGACAGCCAATAGAATCCAGCTGATCACAAACGCACTTGACACCATTGAGATACTCAGACATAGTCTTTTGACCTTTGCTCATACCTTGCAGTTTCCTTTGAAGATCGAGTTTACGAGTGGCTGAAACTCTGTTGTATTTCTTTCCAAGCATGAACCACACTTCTTGTGCTGACTGAAGACCATACACAGACCGCAAAGCTTCTTCAGAAAGAGATCCAAAAAGCCAAGCCATAACAAGTTGATCCTTTCTAACCCATTTCACGAACTCCGGATTTGCTTGCTCAGTAACTTCTTCTCCGTTCCTGACAGTGATGATAGTAGGAGGACGAGCAGAGCCACCATTAACAAACCCGAGAAGAGACTGGCTAGACAGGAAAGATTCAAACTGAGTTTTCCATAGGAGATAGTTTGTTGATGAAAGCTTGAGAGTGACACACTGAGATATACTCAGAGAGGGTAGAGACACTGAGTCGTTATCTTCCATGGTCCTGAGCCGTGATGCTCTGATACCATAAAGAACAGAGAAGATGAGTGACAATGAAGAAGAAAGACTTTAACTTTTATTTCTTTTACAACTTGGTTTCAATGTTTACAGCAAACGTCTTTATATAGCAAAACCCTAAACGTATCTTCAGCTTATCTCCAGCTCATCATCCACACACTTCGCATGACCTCAGACTGCTGAATCTGTTAACGGTATCAATCGTATGAGCTGTGTAAGCCGTACGCAGAGCAACCTTTGACATGTTTGTCGTTTTCAGCTGACTCGTCTTGACCGTTGAGGAAGCTGAGACCTTGGGCTTCGTTTGAACTTCTTTGTCTTGGGCTTTTGTCTCAGTCTCTGAGCCCATACTGTCATTAAGTATTTCTAAGCAATGTTTTAATAAAAGTTCATACTTGGATGTGTTATTTAACTGAAACCAAAGTCAGATAGTTTTGTCAAGGAAAATGTTGAATATATGGTAGCACGAGAGATATATTTTAACTGCATAACACACCCATAATATTCACCACCAAAAATCTCATTGTGACTTATATATCCAAAAATAAAACGTCAATAAATATGTGGTTATAATCTTTATTTTAAAATAATGTTTGGTTCATTAATGTCGAGTTCGATTAATTTATATAATAATATTTTATATGTATGACAGTAAATGTTATTTAAAAGTTTTTGAATACAAACCGAGAAATCATTTAAGTTTTAGTTACTTGTATAATTATTATTTATAATCTAACTATATCTTATTCAAAACTATGATAAAAAGCTTTAGAATGGTCAAAATTATTTTTAAAACATCATTTGGAGGGAATATATTTTTCTATAAAATGCCGTTTCTATATATATCAATTTCCATTATGAGTTAAACGAGAAGCTAATTAAGGAAGATTTTTTAAATTAAGGTCAAATACGTGTGACAGTCTAATTCTTCGTTGGGGAAAAGCAAGCTGATGGCTAAAGTATGAACATTTTCCAATATTACGTAGTCTATAAATTCAAAAGAACCTTTGGTTTACTTTCATTTCTCAACTCAAAGCACTAAAAGCCTCTCTACTTTTTCTATCTATCCTATACAGTCATGCATGCATAGAGGCGTAAAGCTTAAGAGACTCCAAAACCCACAAAACAATATATAGAACACATAAATAGCATTTGCAAGAATGGAAAATTCAATGAAGAAGAGCTTAATAGAGAGTGAAGAAGCAGAGCTCAGAAGAGGGCCTTGGACTCTTGAGGAAGACACTCTTCTCACCAATTATGTTCTCCAGAACAGTGAAGGCCGTTGGAATCTCGTCGCCAAATGTGCTGGTAACTGATTAAGAACATGGTTTTGATTTACTACTAGATACTCCAACTTTT
>MU108049.1:11617-31965 GCA_012274485.2 Sinapis alba
GACATATGGCAAGTTCTTCAAGCTTCTAATCAAACCAGGATGAATTACTATGTAATAACCTTGATTTGGAACCATAATTCAGTGGAGAGTCTTTCATGAAGTTGAATAAATCTCATAGGAGTTATGTTGAAAAAGTTATTCCACTTTCTAATCATGATATCCATGTTTAGCATGTTTGGGCATATGACAAGTTCTTCAAGCTTCTAATCAAACCATGATGAATCACTATATAAGAAGCTTGATTTGGAACTATTAATCAGTAGAGAGTCTTTCATGAAGTTGAATAAATTTCATAGGAGTTATGTTGAATAAGTTATTCCACTTTCTAATCAGGATATCCATGTTTAGCCTGTTTGGACATATGGCAAGTTCTTCAAGGTTCTAATCGAACCGGGATGATTCACTATGTAAGAAGCTTGATTTGGAACCATTAATTAGTATAGAGTTTTTCATGAAGTTGAATAAATCTCATAGGAGTTATGTTGGAGAAGTTATTCCACTTTCTAATCAGGATATCCATGTTTAGCCTATTTGGACATATGGCAAGTTCTTTAATCTTCTAATCAAACCAGGATGAATCACTAGGTAAGAATCTTGATTTGGAACCATTATTCAGTGGAGAGTCTTTCATGAAGTTGAATAAATCTCATAGGAGTTATGTTGAAGAAGTTATTCCACTTTCTAATCAGGATATCCATGTTTAGCCTGTTTGGACATATGGCAAGTTCTTCAAGCTTCTAATCAAACTAGGATGAATCACTATGTAAGAAGCTTGATTTGGAACTATTATTCAGTGGAGAGTCTTTCATGAAGTTGAATAAATCTCATAGGAGTTATGTTGAGAAGTTATTCCATTTTCTAATCATGATATCCATGTTTAGCATGTTTGGACGTATGGCAAGTTCTTCAAGCTTCTAATCAAACCAGGATGAATCACTATGTAATAACCTTGATTTGGAACCATAATTCAGTGGAGAGTCTTTCATGAAGTTGAATAAATCTTATAGGAGTTATATTGAAAAAGTTATTCCACTTTCTAATCAGGATATCCATGTTTAGCCTGTTTGGACATATATGGCAAGTTCTTAAAGCTTCTAATCAAACCAGGATGAATCACTATGTAAGAAGCTTAATTTGGAACTATTAATCAGTGGAGAGTCTTTCATGAAGTTGAATAAATCTCATAGGAGTTATGTTGAAGAATTTATTCCACTTTCTAATCATAATATCCATGTTTAGCCTGTTTGGACATATGGAAAGCTCTTCAAGCTTCTAATCGAAACAGGATGATTCACTATGTAAGAAACTTGATTTGGAACCATTATTCAGTGCAGAGTCTTTCATGAAGTTGAATAAATCTCATAGGAGTTATGTTGAAAAACTTATTCCACTTTCTAATCATGATATCCATGTTTAGCATGTTTGGGCATATGACAAGTTCTTCAAGCTTCTAATTAAACCAGGATGAATCACTATGTAAGAAGCTTGATTTGGAACTATTAATCAGTATAGAGTCTTTCATGAAGTTGAATAAATCTCATAGGAGTTATGTTGAAGAAGTTATTTCACTTTCTAATCATGATATCCATGTTTAGCCTGTTTGGACATATGGCAAGTTCTTCAAGCTTCTAATCAAACAAGGATGAATCACTATGTAAGAAGCTTGATTTGGAACCATTAATCAGTGGAGAGTCTTTCATGAAGTTGAATAAATCTCATAGGAGTACTGTTGAAGAAGTTATTCCACTTCCTAATCATAATATCCATGTTTAGCCTGTTTAGACATATGGAAAGTTCTTCAAGCTTCTAATCAAACCAGGATGAATCACTATGTAAGAAACTTGATTTGAAACCATTAATCAGTGGAGAGTTTTTCATGAAGTTGAGTAAATCTCATAGGAGTTATGTTGAAGAAGTTATTCCACTTTCTAATCATATTATCCATGTTTAGCCTGTTTGGACATATGGAAAGTTCTTCAAGGTTCTAATCGAACCGGGATGATTCACTATGTAAGAAGCTTGATTTGGAACAACTATTCAGTGGAGAGTCTTTCATGAAGTTGAATAAATCTCATAGGAGTTATGTTGAAGAAGTTATTCCCCTTTCTAATCAGGATATCCATGTTTAGCCTGTTTGGCCATATGGCAAGTTCTTCCATCTTCTAATCAAACCAGGATGAATCACTAGGTAAGAAGCTTGATTTGGAACCATTATTCAGTGGAGAGTCTTTCATGAAGTTTAATAAATCTCATAGGAGGACTATTGAAGAAGTTATTCCACTTTCTAATCATCATATCCATGTTTAGCATGTTTGGACATATGACAAGTTCTTCAAGCTTCTAATCAAACCAGGATGATTCACTATGTAAGAAACTTGATTTGGAACCATTATTCAGTGGAGAGTCTTTCATGAAGTTGAATAAATATCATAGGAGTTATGTTGAAGAAGTTATTCCACTTTCTAATCATGATATCCATGTTTAGCCTGTTTGAACATATGGCAAGTTCTTCAAGCTTCTAATCAAACCAGGATGAATCACTATGTAAGAAGCTTGATTTGGAACCATTAATTAGTATAGAGTTTTTCATGAAGTTGAATTAATCTCATAGGAGTTATGTTGGAGAAGTTATTCCACTTTCTAATCCGGATATCCATGTTTAGCCTGTTTGGACATATGGCAAGTTCTTTAATCTTCTAATCAAACCAGGATGAATCACTAGGTAAGAATCTTGATTTGGAACCATTATTCAGTGGAGAGTCTTTCATGAAGTTGAATAAATCTTATAGAAATTATGTTGAAGAAGTTATTCCACTTTCTAATCATGATATCCATGTTTAGCATGTTTGAACATATGGTAAGTTCTTCAAGCTTCTAATCAAACCAGGATGAATCACTATGTAAGAAGCTTGATTTGGAAACATTAATTAGTGGAGAGTCTTTCATGAAGTTGAATAAATCTCATATGAGTTATGTTAAAGAAGTTATTCCACTTTCTAATCAGGATATCCATGTTTAGCCTGCTTGGACATATTGCAAGTTCTTCAATCTTCTAATCAAACCAGGATGAATAACTAGGTAAGAATCTTGATTTGGAACCATTATTCAGTGGAGAGTCTTTCATGAAGTTGAATAAATCTCATAGGAGTTATGTTGAAAAAGTTATTCCACTTTCTAATCAGGTTATCCATGTTTAGCCTGTTTGGACATATGGCAAGTTCTTCAAGCTTCTAATCAAACTAGGATGAATCACTATGTAAGAAGCTTGATTTGGAACTATTATTCAGTGGAGAGTCTTTCATGAAGTTGAATAAATCTCATAGGAGTTATGTTGAGAAGTTATTCCATTTTCTAATCATGATATCCATGTTTAGCATGTTTGGACATATGGCAAGTTCTTCAAGCTTCTAATCAAATCAGGATGAATCACTATGTAATAACCTTGATTTGGAAACATAATTCAGTGGAGAGTCTTTCATGAAGTTGAATAAATCTCATAGGAGTTATGTTGAGAAGTTATTCCATTTTCTAATCATGATATCCATGTTTAGCATGTTTGGACATATGGCAAGTTCTTCAAGCATCTAATCAAACAGGGATGAATCACTATGTAATAACCTTGATTTGGAAACATAATTCTGTGGAGAGTCTTTCATGAAGTTGAATAAATCTCATATGAGTTATGTTGGAAAAGTTATTCCACTTTCTAATCAGGATATCCATGTTTAGCCTGATTGGACATATTATGGCAAGTTCTGCAAGCTTCTAACCAAACCAGGATGAATCACTATGTAAGAAGCTTGATTTGGAACTATTAATCAGTGGAGAGTCTTTCATGAAGTTGCGTAAATCTCATAGGAGTTATGTTGAAGAAGTTATTCCACTTTCTAGTCATGATATCCATGTTTAGCCTGTTTGAACATATGGCAAGTTCTTCAAGCTTCTAATCGAACCAGGATGAATCACTATGTAAGAAGCTTGATTTGAAACCATTAATCAGTAGAGAGTCTTTCATGAAGTTAAATAAATCTCATAGGAGTTATGTTGAAGAAGTTATTCTAATCAAACCAGGATGAATCACTATGTAAGAAGCTTGATTTGGAACCATTAATCAGTGGAGAGTTTTTCATGAAGTTGAGTAAATCTCATAGGAGTTATGTTTAAGAAGTTATTCCACTTTCTAATCATATTATCCATGTTTAGCCTGTTTGGACATATGGAAAGTTCTTCAAGGTTCTAATCGAACCGGGATGATTCACTATGTAAGAAGCTTGATTTGGAACCACTATTCAGTGGAGAGTCTTTCATGAAGTTGAATAAATCTCATAGGAGTTATGTTGAAGAAGTTATTCCACTTTCTAATCAGGATATCCATGTTTAGCCTGTTTGGTCATATGGCAAGTTCTTCCATCTTTTAATCAAACCAGGATGAATCACTAGGTAAGAAGCTTGATTTGGAACCATTATTCAGTGGAGAATCTTTCATGAAGTTTAATAAATCTCATAGGAGGACTATTGAAGAACTTATTCCACTTTCTAATCATGATATCCATGTTTAGCATGTTTGGACATATGACAAGTTCTTCAAGCTTCTAATCAAACCAGGATGAATCACTATGTAAGAAGCTTGATTTGGAACTATTAATCAGTGGAGAGTCTTTCATGAAGTTGAATAAATCTCATAGGAGTTATGTTGAAGAAGATATTCCACTTTCTAATCATGATATCCATGTTCAGCCTGTTTGGACATATGGCAAGTTCTTCAAGCTTCTAATCAAACAAGGATGAATTACTATGTAAGAAGCTTGATTTTGAACCCTTAATCAGTGGATAGTCTTTCATGAAGTTGAATAAATCTCATAGGAGTTATGTTGAAGAAGTTATTCCACTTTCTCATCAGGATATCCATGTTTAGCCTGTTTGGACATATATGGCAAGTTCTTCAAGCTTCTAATCAAACCAGGATGAATCACTATGTAAGAAGCTTAATTTGGAACTATTAATCAGTGGAGAGTCTTTCATGAAGTTGAATAAATCTCATAGGAGTTAGGTTGAAGAATTTATTCCACTTTCTAATCATAATTTCCATGTTTAGCCTGTTTGGACATATGGAAAGCTCTTCAAGCTTCTAATCGAAACAAGATGATTCACTATGTAAGAAACTTGATTTGGAACCATTATTCAGTGCAGAGTCTTTCATGAAGTTGAATAAATCTCATAGGAGTTATGTTGAAAAACTTATTCCACTTTCTAATCATGATATCCATGTTTAGCATGTTTGGACATATGACAAGTTCTTCAAGCTTCTAATTAAACTATGATGAATCACTATGTAAGAAGCTTGATTTGGAACTATTAATCAGTGGAGAGTCTTTCATGAAGTTGAATAAATCTCATAGAAATTATGTTGAAGAAGTTATTCCACTTTCTAATCACGATATCCATGTTTAGCATGTTTGAACGTATGGCAAGTTCTTCAAGCTTCTAATCAAACCAGGATGAATCACTATGTAAGAAGCTTGATTTGGAAACATTAATTAGTGGAGAGTCTTTCATGAAGTTGAATAAATCTCATAGGAGTTATGTTGAAGAAGTTATTCCACTTTCTAATCAGGATATCCATGTTTAGCCTGTTTGGACATATTGCAAGTTCTTCAATCTTCTAATCAAACCAGGATGAATAACTAGGTAAGAATCTTGATTTGGAACCATTATTCAGTGGAGAGTCTTTCATGAAGTTGAATAAATCTCATAGGAGTTATGTTGAAGAAGTTATTCCACTTTCTAATCAGGTTATCCATGTTTAGCATGTTTGGACATATGGCAAGTTCTTCAAGCTTCTAATCAAACTAGGATGAATCACTATGTAAGAAGCTTGATTTGGAACTATTATTCAGTGGAGAGTCTTTCATGAAGTTGAATAAATCTCATAGGAGTTATGTTGAGAAGTTATTCCATTTTCTAATCATGATATCCATGTTTAGCATGTTTGGACATATGGCAAGTTCTTCAAGCTTCTAATCAAACCAGGATGAACCACTATGTAATAACCTTGATTTGGAAACATAATTCAGTGGAGAGTCTTTCATGAAGTTGAATAAATCTCATAGGAGTTATGTTGAGAAGTTATTCCATTTTCTAATCATGATATCCATGTTTAGCATGTTTGGACATATGGCAAGTTCTTCAAGCTTCTAATCAAACAGGGATGAATCACTATGTAATAACCTTGATTTGGAAACATAATTCTGTGGAGAGTCTTTCATGAAGTTGAATAAATCTCATATGAGTTTTGTTGAAAAAGTTATTCCACTTTCTAATCAGGATATCCATGTTTAGCCTGATTGGACATATTATGGCAAGTTCTGCAAGCCTCTAACCAAACCAGGATGAATCACTATGTAAGAAGCTTGATTTGGAACTATTAATCAGTGGAGAGTCTTTCATGAAGTTGCGTAAATCTCATAGGAGTTATGTTGAAGAAGTTATTCCACTTTCTAGTCATGATATCCATGTTTAGCCTGTTTGAACATATGGCAAGTTCTTCAAGCTTCTAATCGAACCAGGATGAATCACTATGTAAGAAGCTTGATTTGAAACCATTAATCAGTAGAGAGTCTTTCATGAAGTTAAATAAATCTCATAGGAGTTATGTTGAAGAAGTTATTCCACTTTCTCATCAGGATATCCATGTTTAGCCTGTTTGGACATATATGGCAAGTTCTTCAACCTTCTAATCGAACCAGGATGAATCACTATGTAAGAAGCTTGATTTTGAACCCTTAATCAGTGGATAGTCTTTCATGAAGTTGAATAAATCTCATAGGAGTTATGTTGAAGAAGTTATTCCACTTTCTCATCAGGATATCCATGTTTAGCCTGTTTGGACATATATGGCAAGTTCTTCAAGCTTCTAATCAAACCAGGATGAATCACTATGTAAGAAGCTTAATTGGGAACTATTAATCAGTGGAGAGTCTTTCATGAAGTTAAATAAATCTCATAGGAGTTATGTTGAAGAATTTATTCCACTTTCTAATCATAATTTCCATGTTTAGCCTGTTTGGACATATGGAAAGCTCTTCAAGCTTCTAATCGAAACAAGATGATTCACTATGTAAGAAACTTGATTTGGAACCATTATTCAGTGCAGAGTCTTTCATGAAGTTGAATAAATCTCATAGGAGTTATGTTGAAAAACTTATTCCACTTTCTAATCATGATATCCATGTTTAGCATGTTTGAACATATGGCAAGTTCTTCAAGCTTCTAATCAAACCAGGATGAATCACTATGTAAGAAGCTTGATTTGGAAACATTAATTAGTGAAGAGTTTTTCATGAAGTTGAATAAATCTCATAGGAGTTATGTTGAAGAAGTTATTCCACTTTCTAATCAGGATATCCATGTTTAGCCTGTTTGGACATATTGCAAGTTCTTCAATCTTCTAATCAAAACAGGATGAATAACTAGGTAAGAATCTTGATTTGGAACCATTATTCAGTGGAGAGTCTTTCATGAAGTTGAATAAATCTCATAGGAGTTATGTTGAAGAAGTTATTCCACTTTCTAATCAGGTTATCCATGTTTAGCCTGTTTGGACATATGGCAAGTTCTTCAAGCTTCTAATCAAACTAGGATGAATCACTATGTAAGAAGCTTGATTTGGAACTATTATTCAGTGGAGAGTCTTTCATGAAGTTGAATAAATCTCATAGGAGTTATGTTGAAGAAGTTATTCCACTTTCTCATCAGGATATCCATGTTTAGCCTGTTTGGACATATATGACAAGTTCTTCAAGCTTCTAATCAAACCAGGATGAATCACTATATAAGAAGCTTGATTTGGAACCATTAATCAGTGGAGAGTTTCTCATGAAGTTGAGTAAATCTCATAGGAGTTATGTTGAAGAAGTTATTCCACTTTCTAATCATATTATCCATGTTTAGCCTGTTTGGACATATGGAAAAATCTTCAAGGTTCTAATCGAACCGGGATGATTCACTATATAAGAAGCTTGATTTGGAACCATTATTCAGTGGAGAGTCTTTCATGAAGTTGAATAAATCTCATAGGAGTTATGCTGAAGAAGTTATTCCACTTTCTAATCAGGATATCCATGTTTAGCCTGTTTGGCCATATGGCAAGTTCTTCCATCTTCTAATCAAACCAGGATGAATCACTAGGTAAGAAGCTTGATTTGGAACCATTATTCAGTGGAGAGTCTTTCATGAAGTTGAATAAATCTCATAGGAGTACAATTGAAGAAGTTATTCCACTTTCTAATCATGATATCCATGTTTAGCATGTTTGGACATATGACAAGTTCTTCAAGCTTCTAAACAAACCAGGATGAATCACTATGTAAGAAGCTTGATTTGGAACTATTAATCAGTGGAGAGTGTTTCATGAAGTTGCATAAATCTCATAGGAGTTATGTTGAAGAAGATATTCCACTTTCTAATCATGATATCCATTTTTAGCCTGTTTGGACATATGGCAAGTTCTTCAAGCTTCTAATCAAACAAGGATGAATCACTATGTAAGAAGCTTGATTTGGAACCATTAATCAGTGGACAGTCTTTCATGAAGTTGAATAAATTTCATAGGAGTTATGTTGAAGAAGTTATTCCACTTTCTAATCATAATATCCATGTTTAGCCTGTTTGGACATATGGCAAGTTCTTCAAGCTTCTAATCAAACCAGGATGAATCACTATGTAAGAAGCTTGATTTGGAACCATTAATCAGTGGAGAGTCTTTCATGAAGTTGAATGAATCTCATAGGAGTTATGTTGAAGAAGTTATTCCACTTTCTAATCATGATATCCTTGTTTAGCATGTTTGGACATATGGCAAGTTCTTGAAGCTTCTAATCAATCCAAGATCAATCACTATGTAAGAAGCTTGATTTGGAACTATTAATCAGTGGAGATTTTTTCATGAAGTGGCATAAATCTCATAGGAGTTATGTTGAAGAAGTTATTCCACTTTCTAATCATGATATCCATGTTTAGCCTGTTTGGACATATGGCAAGTTCTTCAAGCTTCTAATCAAATCAGGATGAATCACTATGTAAAAATCTTGATTTGGAACAATTAATTAGAGGAGAGTCTTCCATGAAGTTGAATAAATCTCATAGAAGTTATGTTGAAGAAGTTATTCCACTTTCTAATCATGATATCCATGTTTAGCCTGTTTGAACATATGGCAAGTTCTTCAAGCTTCTAATCAAACCAGGATGAATCACTATGTAAGAAGCTTGATTTGGAACCATTAATTAGTGGAGAGTCTTTCATAAAGTTGAATAAATCTTATAGGAGTTATGTTGAAGAAGTTATTCCACTTTCTCATCAGGATATCCATGTTTAGCCTGTTTGGACATATATGGCAAGTTCTTCAAGCTTCTAATCAAACCAGGATGAATCACTATGTAAGAAGCTTGATTTGGAACCATTTATCAGTGGAGAGTTTCTCATGAAGTTGAATAAATCTCATAGGAGTTATGTTGAAGAAGTTATTCCACTTTCTAATCATATTATCCATGTTTAGCCTGTTTGGACATATGGAAAGTTCTTCAAGGTTCTAATCGAACCGGGATGATTCACTATGTAAGAAGCTTGATTTGGAACCATTATTCAGTGGAGAGTCTTTCATGAAGTTGAATAAATCTCATAGGAGTTATGCTGAAGAAGTTATTCCACTTTCTAATCAGGATATCCATGTTTAGCCTGTTTGGCCATATGGAAAGTTCTTCCATCTTCTAATCAAACCAGGATGAATCACTAGGTAAGAAGCTTGATTTGGAACCATTATTCAGTGGAGAGTCTTTCATGAAGTTGAATAAATCTCATAGGAGTACAATTGAAGAAGTTATTCCACTTTCTAATCATGATATCCATGTTTAGCATGTTTGGACATATGACAAGTTCTTCAAGCTTCTAAACAAACCAGGATGAATCACTATGTAAGAAGCTTGATTTGCAACCATTATTCAGTGGAGAGTCTTTCATGAAGTTGAATAAATCTAATAGGAGTTATGTTGAAGAAGTTATTCCACTTTCTAATCATGCTATCCATGTTTAGCATGTTTGGACATATGGCAAGTTCTTCAAGCTTCTAATAAAACAAGGATGAATCACTATGTAAGAAGCTTGATTTGGAACTATTAATCAGTGGAGAGTCTTTCATAAGTTCCATAAATCTCATAGGAGTTATGTTGAAGATGTTATTCCACTTCCTAATCATGATATCCATGTTTAGCCTGTTTGTACATATGGCAAGTTCTTCAAGCTTCTAATAAAACCAGGATGAATCACTATGTAAGAAGCTTGATTTGAAACCATTAATCAGTGGAGAGTCTTTCATGAAGTTGAATAAATCTCATAGGAGTTATGTTGAAGAATTTATTCCACTTTCTAATCAGGATATTAATGTATAGCCTATTTGGACAAATGACAAGTTCTTCAAGCTTCTAATCAAACCAGGATGAATCACTATGTAAGAAGCTTGATTTAGAACCATTAATCAGTGGAGAGTCTTTCATGAATTTGAATAAATCTCATAGGAGTTATGTTGAAAAAGTTATTCCACTTTCTAATCATATTATCCATTTTAGCCTTTTTGGACATATGGAAAGTTCTTCAAGGTTCTAATCGAACCAGGATGATTCACTATATAAGAAGCTTGATTTGGAACCATTATTTAGTGGTGAGTCTTTCATGAAGTTGAACAAATCTCATAGGAGTTATGTTGAAGAAGTTATTCCACTTTCTAATCATGATATCCATGTTTAGCCTGTTTGAACATATGGCAAGTTCTTCAAGCTTCTAATCGAACCATGATGAATCACTATGTAAGAAGCTTGATTTGAAACCTTTAATCAGTGAAGAGTCTTTCATGAAGTTGAATAAATCTCATAGGAGTTATGTTGAAGAAGTTATTCCACTTTCTAATCAGGATATTCATGTTTAGCATGTTTGGACAAATGACAAGTTCTTTAAGCTTCTAATCAAACCAGGATGAATCACTATGTAAGAAGCTTGATTTGGAACCATTAATCAGTGGAGAGTCTTTCATGAAGTTGAATAAATCTCATAGGAGTTATGTTGAAGAAGTTATTCCACTTTCTAATCGTATTATCCTTGTTTAGCCTGTTTGGATATATGGAAAGTTCTTCAAGGTTCTAATCGAACCAGGATGATTCTGATGCGGCCATCAAAAATGCCATATCTTCCTAACCCGGAGGTATTTCACCATGAAACCAATTTTCATGGATCCTACACTAAAGGAGAGTCCAATAACAATTTGAATCAGCCCAAAATGTATCCGGACCAGAAAGATATGAATTTTTCAAACTGGAGGTTTGCCAGCCCGTCCATCTGCGAGGGTCCGAGTTTAGAAGCTATTTCAAGCCTAAAGAAAAAGGATTTCGACCCAAAACAAATCATGGACTTCAACATGGAACTCTTATCTGTCCAGGAAGCTTACTATCAAAAGAATTGTCCACGGAATCATGAAATTATGATTCAATTCCCAAAACCGGCCAAACCAGTTCTACACATGCCTCAGTTGAAAGTTAACCGGTTCAATCAGCTTCAAACCAAACATTGGCGACCAGGAGAGTTTCTACACAACCTAAGGCATTCAGAAGATCAATCTAACCTTCCAGGAGAGCAGTCCATCATTCCACCATACACCAGCCAGCATGTGATCAAGAGGATCTTCAAGTTCATCAACTTACCATATATGGAGCTCCTTGCAATAAATCCCCAACAGCTCTTTTCCTATCAACTTGTGCACGAGATCAGCTCCTTCCAGGGCATAATGGAGATCCCAAGAATGCTCACATATCCATTAAAACTGTCCAGGTTCAAGGATCAACTCATTTTCCATCTTTGGCCCAAGAATCACCCCAATGGCTCCATTTCGATCATGATCAGCACCATTGAAGTCTTTTTGCTTATTTTATTTCCTTTCTTTTCCATATGACCGTTTGGTCTCTGTCTAAGGTCGTGTCCTATATAAGCAGACCAATTTGTACATTTTAGAATCACCTTTCAATCAATAAAATAGTATGCAAAGCAATTTCTTGTCAAAGAGTGTTCTTTGAGTTATTCTTTAGTTTCTAAGTGTGAGATACATTAGGAAGCTATAGAGATCGTGGTTCATAGGTTCCTTGAGAGATTCAGAAGCCTTGAGACACAGATTGAGAGAGTCAATCAGCACCCACGGATTGAGAGAGTCAATCATTATCCATCCAATGTCATCCTTCCATCATCCATCTTCAAACAACTATCCATCCACCATTCCATCTCTTTATCTTTTAGTTTTTGTTCTTATTTCATAATCTCATTGTTTTCCTTTGTTTTCAGGATAGATTGGATTGAACCAGGTAACCAGTCGTCCATCTCCACCATTTTTCCTATTTGATCTTCATCTTCCCCGATAAGATCATACCATCGCCCATCCATCTCTTGCCCAGCTTCCCAGCCTGTATCATTTGGTATCAGAGCTTTAAAAGCTCCTGACCCAGGTTCTATCAATCCTATCTACCATCCTTAGTTTTTAGTTTGCTTAGTTTGCATTTATAAAAATTGAAAACCCATAAAAATTGCATTTGTTTCTAGTTTGCATTTCTGTCTTTTTTTGTGTTCTTGATAAAAAGAAAATTAAAGAAGAAGGAGTTTTCTTGTTTGATCCCTTTGCCATATTTAACTTCTTGCATTTAAAATAAAATAAAAAAGGAGTTCTTATCATATCATATATTTCCGTGCATATCATATCATTATATTGCATAAGTTTAGGTTGTCCCATTAGTCCATTGCATCCACAGAAAAAAAAAAAAAAAGAAGTTAATTGCATTTCATATTTGCAAATTTCGGTTTACTTACTTTCATTCAAAGAAACTTAAAAAAAAAAAGTGTTGTCATTGCATTTGTTTCTTGCCATTCTTTGATAAATTCGTACTTGCATATTAAATTTTATTATTATTTATTTCGTGCATACCATTGCTGCATTCAAAAACCAAAATAAAAATATTTTGCATCATAGTTTTAGAAAAGTCAGTCCATAGCATTTTCACATTTGTTTGCATTTTGTGTTGCATAGATTTTTACCAGGGCCAATAAAATCTATTGACTACTTGTTTTGTGTGTTCCTTTCAGGTACACATGGAGGAAGAAGATTCATGGCAAGAGGATCAGTCCATGACTGATGAAGAAGATTCATGGCAAGAAGATCAGCCCATTATTGATGAATCCGACCAAGCATGGTCCAGCAAGGATGGTGTCTGTGAGAGATCGTGGTCTACTGATGAATACTCTAGTCCAGAGTATGGAGAAGACCCTGGTGAAGAAGATCCTGAACCTGAACCACCAGACCACTCTCAAGGCAACAAAAGATTGTGCAAGAATGGAGCTGGCCGAGAAAACAAATCATGGAGCAATGACACTGATTCTGAAATCAGTATGGGAGAGGAAGATGAACGTGATACATATCCTAACCATGATTACAACCCTCTCCATAAAGCACTGAAACCAGCCAGCTATGGAGTTACTCCATATAAAGTGCTAGTCAAGCCTAAACCCACCAGCACTAAGAAAGCTCAATCAACATCATCTGCCACAAGGAAGCAAGTCAGAACAGGACGTGGGAACCCACCTGACTATCTAACCTTTTCAGGGTCTAGAAAGGATCCTGAAGCCTATTTAAAATGGGAGGCCAACATGAAGCAGTGGCTGCGAGCAAAGAGAATTCCTAAGGAAGAGAAGCTATCCTATGCTCTTGATATGCTTATTGGAAAAACCTACACTTGGTGGAAACATGAATATGCCCAGACCTACTACTCTAATCCAGTTTTTAATTGGGGAGACCTTAAGGCACACATGTATAAGGAGTTTGTAAGGAAGCTAAGGGCCAGCAACAAAACTCCCACAAGGCCTATGTACAAAGAAAATCTGATGTGATCATGGAATGCACCAAGGAATGGAAGCTTGAACCTGAACCTGAAGAGCTTGTAGCTGAGGATACAACATTGAAGAATGCTTGGAAACAAGAAGAACACATTGGTCTTGGCCGAAGCTTGATCATCCAAGACACCTTAACCATCATTCAAGCTACTCCACTTTCAAGCTGATCATCATCTAGGCAAGTAGCTTGTGTGTGCTCTTTTCCTAACCTTTGGTTTTGTCCCACTGGGTTTTCCAAAGGAAGGTTTTTAACGAGGCCACAAGTCTACTTCTTCTATCTCCTAGATGATTGATCTTGGTCTGTCCACATGAAGACCTTATGTTATCTTTATATCTAAGTTTTATGTTATGTTTTATTTTTCGAAAACTCAGTCTTTGTCTAGTTTTCGAGGAGCCTTTAGACTTAAGTGTTTTTGTTATTTCCGAGACCTTGTGCATGTACAAGGCTTCTCCTTTATATTGTGGTCGTGGCCCTCTTGTATCAGCATGCTATTTTCAATCAAAAACCTTTTGTTTTCTCTTTTCTTCTTGCTTGTCAAGTTGATTGAGTGTTGGTGTGTAATATCCAACTTCTGGTGTGTAATATCCAGAGACTAAGGGCTTCTCATTTGGTGTGTCATATCCAGATCAGTCGCTTAGGAGTATCAAGAGATCTATCATACCTCTTGTGTCACCATTCGATCCACTGCCTTTGAGAAACTCGAGTCTCTTGATTCGTTTCTGCAAAGGGTTCTCCCATCTTTTCCAGAGCATCATCCTAGGATCTCATCAAGTGGTATCCGAGCCAGCTTCTGTGTCCCACATCAATCCACACGCATTGAATCAGATCGAGTCTCGGATTCTCTGTTTGCAAGGATTATCCTCTTGTTATCTCTTCCTAGTTCCAGAGCCTTCCTAGGATCTCATCAAAATCAGTGGGGTTTGTCAACATCAAAACCGAGACAAGCTGTTGAACAAAGGCACGCCTACTGTCCTAATCCAAGGAAGTCCTTGTCCACATTGGAGAAGCCAGAAAAGTTTGAGGCAACTACTCCAGAAAAGAAGTATCAAGGCTGGACAAGCACCACATCAAAGCCCCATTACCAAGCAACAACAAGGAAGGAGATGTCCATCTCAAAACAAGAATCAGCTTCTGTGTACATGGATGCTCACGACCTTAGGCTCAAGAAGGTGACTTCAGGTGTTCTTACACACCCCAAAGGAGTTATGGGGCCGTCCCAAACAGAGAAGGCTCAGGAGAAACAAATCTCCACATATGGAATCGCAAGGGCTACAAAAAGTAGTTCAAAGCTCCAAAGAAATTCTCAATCAAAAGGAGGACATAAGAGGCCAAGGTAAGTCCTTTAACTCTAAAAATTTAAAGCATCAGACATTTTATAGATGTCATAGACGTGGGCACTTTGCTGCTGTTTGTCCAACTAAGAAATTGAAAGAAACATCACTAGGAGAGAAAACTGAGTTATCAAAAATAAGTGATAGTTTAATTCAATCTGATTTGTTGGTTTCCAATACTTGTATAATGCACTTGTCTATGTCAAGGGGTGGTAATACAGGTCCTAAGGAGCATGAGTCCATTGAAGAAAAACCACTAGGAGAAACTCTTGTGATGGACGAGAATAAAGCTCAAGCCATCAAGCCATACATGCCGCCTAAAGGGACTGATTATGAGGCATCCGTACTGCCGAATCCGACCAGCACTAAACCAGGTATGATCCTAGACCCAGGAATAATTAGTAAAACTAATTTTCTTGTTCATGGTACAGGAAATATAAGTTTGGATCATAGCATCCAGAAAAGTAATGAGCATAATATTTCCAACAAATGGAGGCCGTCTCCAAGCCAAAGTTTTACATCTCAAAAGGAGAGACCACAAGAAGGTAAGGCCACGACTGAATGTACCAGAGTTGCTGAGACCACTCCAAGAGGAGGCCAAAGTCATGAGATCATTGCTGAGTCAATCCAAAAGTGGGAGGTACAACCAGAACCATTGATATTTCAACAGCCAACACCCAAAGTAAGTTTTATTTTAGATCAGTGTGTTCCTTTTAACTCCATGACAAGATTAATACACTTGTTTTGTCAAGAGGATTGTGAGACAGGTTTAGGAACACAGAAGGAGTACACAACCCAAATTAAAAGGGCACCAGTTCTTATGTTAGGTACATCACTTGATTTGAATAAAGGAAGTGATAATCTTGTTTTATTAAAATTTTCAAATTCTGGATTTATGCACTTGTCTTTGCCAAAGAATTTTGATCCAGGGATAAAACAAGATGATGGTCGACCAAGCAGGTTTGTATGGTTGAAAGAGAACCAGGGAAAGCCCCTGACTTGTTCCCAAAACGTTGAAGGTGAAAGAATCAACAAGACCACACATGCTGCCAAAAGGCAAATCATTCTTCAACATGCTGAAACCATTTCGGTAAATCTGAATTTTACTTTTCCAATATATAAGTATTCAAACCCAGATATAATGCACTTGTTTTCTGCCAAAAGTTTTGAAAATATTTCTGGAACAAAGGCAAGAGATCACATGGATGATCAACACAAAGAGATCACAAGGTGTTTAGATGCCAAAGGAAAACAAGAAGCTAACACCAGAAACTTCTTGATTCCAGACGATCCACCAGATCATGCACCAGCCACCAGAATGCCACCTCCAGGCAGAGGAGTAATCATGTCATACCTGCCACCAGTTGTGCCATCAAAAATCAAACCGACAAAATGCCAAGGTAAGGCCCTAGAATCTCAAAAGAGAATGAAACCTAACTTGCTCTATCTTGGTGCAGATTATCCAGTTTCGAGGTCGAAACTCTTCCAAGGGGGAGGGTATGATGCGGCCATAAAAGCAGCAGCTGAACCTGAGGTCGAGCCAGCATATTATCCAACCAGTCTAGGCGCCAACCAGGATGTATGTGCACTAAAATTGCCATATCTTCCTAACCCGGAGGTATTTCACCATGAAACCAATTTTCATGGATCCTACACTAAAGGAGAGTCCAATAACAATTTGAATCAGCCCAAAATATATCCGGACCAGAAAGATATGAATTTTTCAAACTGGAGGTTTGCCAGCCCGTCCATCTGCGAGGGTCCGAGTTTAGAAGCTATTTCAAGCCTAATGAAGAAGGATTTCGACCCAAAAAAAATCATGGACTTCAAGATGGATCTCTTATCTGTCCAGGAAGCTTACTATCAAAAGAATTGTCCACGGAATCATGAAGTTATGATTCAATTCCCAAAACCGGCCAAACCAGTTCTACACATGCCTCAGTTGAAAGTTAACCGGTTCAATCAGCTTCAAACCAAACATTGGCGACCAGGAGAGTTTCTACACAACCTAAGGCATCCAGAAGATCAATCTAACCTTCCAGGAGAGCAGTCCATCATTCCACCATACACCAGCCAGCATGTGATCAAGAGGATCTTCAAATTCATCAACTTACCATATATGGAGCTCCTTGCAATAAATCCCCAACAGCTCTTTTCCTATCAACTTGTGCACGAGATCAGCTCCTTCCAGGCCATAATGGAGATCCCAAGAATGCTCACATATCCATTAAAACCTTCCAGGTTCAAGGATCAACTCATTTTCCATCTTTGGCCCAAGAATCACCCCAATGGCTCCATTTCGATCATGATCAGCATCATTAAGCCTTTTTGCTTATTTTGTTTCCTTTCTTTTCCATATGACCGTTTGGTCTCTGTCTAAGGTCGTGCCCTATATAAGCAGACCAATTTGTACATTTTAGAATCACCTTTCAATCAATAAAATAGTATGCAAAGCAATTTCTTGTCAAAGAGTGTTCTTTGAGTTATTCTTTAGTTTCTAAGTGTGAGATACATTAGGACGCTATAGAGATCGTGGTTCATAGGTTCCTTGAGAGATTCAGAAGCCTTGAGACACAGATTGAGAGAGTAAATCAGCACCCACGGATTGAGAGAGTCAATCATTATCCATCCAATATCATCCTTCCATCATCCATCTTCAAACAACTATCCATCCACAATTCCATCTCTTTATCTTTTAGTCTTTGTTCTTATTTCATAATCTCATTGTTTTCCTTTGTTTTCAGGATAGATTGGATTGAACCAGGTAACCAGTCGTCCATCTCCACCATTTTTCCCATTTGATCTTCATCTTCCCCGATAAGATCGTACCATCACCCATCCATCTCTTGCCCAGCTTCCCAGAATGAATCAGATTCACTATGTAAGAAGCTTGATTTGGAACAATTATTCAGTGGAGAGTCTTTCATGAAGTTGAATAAATCTCATAGGAGTTATGTTGAAGAAGTTATTCCACTTTCTAATCAGGATATCCATGTTTAGCATGTTTGGACTTATGGCAAGTTCTTCAATCTTCTAATCAAACAAGGATCAATCACTAGGTAAAAAGTTTGATTTGGAACCATTATTCAGTGGAGAGTCTTTCATGAAGTTGAATAAATCTCATAGGAGTACTGTTGAAGAAGTTATTCCACTTTCTAATCATGATATCCATGTTTAGCATGTTTGGACATATGACAAGTTCTTCAAGCTTCTAATCAAACCAGGATGAATCACTATGTAAGAAGCTTGATTTGGAACTATTAATCAGTGGAGAGTCTTTCACGAAGTTGCATAAATCTCATAGGAGTTATGTTGAAGAAGTTATTCCACTTTCTAATCATGATATCCATGTTTTGCCTGTTTGGACATATGGCAAGTTCTTCAAGCTTCTAATCAAACAAGGATGAATCACTATGTAAGAAGCTTGATTTGGAACCATTAATCAGTGGAGAGTCTTTCATGAAGTTGAATAAATCTCATAGGAGTTATGTTGAAGAAGTTATTCCACTTTCTAATCATAATATCCATGTTTAGCCTGTTTGGACATATGGAAAGTTCTTCAAGCTTCTAATCGAACCAGGATGATTCACTATGTAAGAAACTTGATTTGTAACCATTATTCAGTGGAGAGTCTTTCATGAAGTTGAATAAATCTCATAGGAGTTATGTTGAAGAAGTTATTCCACTTTCTAATCATGATATCCATGTTTAGCATGTTTGGACATATGGCAAGTTCTTCAAGCTTTTAATCAAACCAGGATGAATCACTATGTAAGAAGCTTGATTTTGAACTATTAATCAGTGGAGAGTCTTTCATGAAGTGGCATAAATCTCATAGGAGTTATGTTGAAGAAGTTATTCCACTTTCTAATCATGATATCCATGTTTAGTGTGTTTGGACATATGGCAAGTTCTTCAAGCTTCTAATCAAACCAGGATGAATCACTATGTAAGAAGCTTGGTTTGAAACCATTAATTAGTGGAGAGTCTTTCATGAAGTTGAATAAATCTCATAGAAGTTATGTTGAAGAAGTTATTCCACTTTCTAATCATGATATCCATGTTTGGCCTGTTTGCACATATGGCAAATTCTTCAAGCTTCTAATAAAACCGGGATGAATCACTATGTTACAAGCTTGATTTGGAACCATTAATTAGTGGAGAGTCTTTCATGAAGTTGAATAAATCTCATAGGAGTTATGTTGAAGAAGTTATTCCACTTTCTAATCAGGATATCCATGTTTAGCCTGTTTGGACATATGACAAGTTCTTCAAGCTTCTAATCAAACCAAGATGAATCACTAAGTAATAAGCTTGATTTGGAACCATTATTCAGTGGAGAGTCTTTCATGAAGTTGAATAAATCGAATAGGAGTTATATTGAAGAAGTTATACCACTTTCTAATCAGGATATCCATGTTTAGCATGTTTGGACATATGGAAAGTTCTTTAAGCTTCTAATCAAACCAGGATGAATCACTATGTAAGAAGCTTGATTTGGAACTATTAATCATTGGAGAGTCTTTCATGAAGTTGAATAAACCTCATAGGAGTTATGTTGAAGAAGTTATTCAACTTTCTAATCATGATATCCATGTTTAGCCTGTTTGGACATATGGCAAGTTCTTCAAGCTTCTAATCAAACCAGGATGAATCACTATTTAAGAAGCTTGATTTGGAACCATTATTCAGTGGAGAGTCTTTCATGAAGTTGAATAAATATCATAGGTATAAAATTTCAGAGATCTAGTGCTTGAGTGATGAATGAACAGAAATGAGATGAAAGAGTATGGTAAAGAGACTAAGAGATTCAGGGAGAGAAAGAGTGTTTGAGAGAGAGACTTGGGCGAGTATAAGAGACTAGAGAGACTGAGTATCAAGACAAGAGAATTAGAACAAAGACTAGAGATTTAGTAACCAAATGTATATGAAGAAGAGAGACTCTCTCAGCTTACATCACCAAATCGCATACAAGGAGCTTATATAGTCATTTACATGTTGCAAGCATAAACCTAAATCCTATGGACAGAAATGCATAAAGGGA